>JANJGN010001258.1:0-166702 GCA_026770705.1 Isurus oxyrinchus | reverse complement strand
GGAGGGGGCCTCAGGGAGCGGAGGGAGCCTCAGGGAGCCTCAGGGAGCCTCGGGGAGCGGAGGGAACCTCAGGGAGCGGAGGGAGCCTCAGCGAGGGAGCCTCGAGGAGGGAGCCTCAGGGAGTGGAGGGAGCCTCGGGGAGCGGAGGGAGCCTCGGGGAGGGAACCTCGGGCAGCGGAGGGAGCCTCAGGGAGCGGAGGGAGCCTCAGGGAGCGGAGGGAGCCTCGGGGAGCGGAGGGAGCCTCAGGGAGCGGAGGGAGCCTCAGGGAGCGGAGGGAGCCTCGGGGAGGGAACCTCAGGGAGCGGAGGGAGCCTCGGGGAGCGGAGGGAGCCTCGGGGAGCGGAGGGAGCCTCGGGGAGCGGAGGGAGCCTCAGGGAGCGGAGGGAGCCTCGGGGAGGGAACCTCAGGGAGCGGAGGGAGCCTCGGGGAGCCTCGAGGAGGGAGCCTCAGGGAGCGTGCTGCAGCATCAGGTTCCGCAGCAGCCTCTGGCGTCCGGCCGCGTAGTCATCCTCGTCCACATTGACCAGCAGCTTGATAGCTTCGTGGCCCACGGCCTGCTTCAGAGAGTCGGTGATGAAGACGCCCTTCAGGGCCTCCAGCAGCGAGCCGTTGATGTAGTCCCGCCAGAAAGCGTCGAGGTAGGTCAGCTCGGAGAACTTGATGTCACAGATGATGGAGCCCAGGTCCCGGGACTTCAGGATGGTGTTGGCCTGGGAGAAGCACTCAAACTGGCGCTCCAGAGGATCGGGCTTGTTGGAGAAGACGTTCCCTTCCAGCGCCGTCTCGTGCTGGCAGTACTCAGCTCGCACTCGCAGCCGGATATCTGGGGGGGGGCGACAGAGAGAGAAAGTGCGTCAAGCACAGGAGGATCCCAAAGCAGAATGGAGCAACCAGTGTGGGATGAGGAGAGGCAACAAGCAGGGGGATGAGGTAGGGTGAGGGAGAGGAGGGGGGGGGGGGTGAATGGGGAGCATGTGGGGAGGACGGGGGAGTGGGGTAGAGGAGCGGCGGAAGGGTGGAAGCGGAGGGAGGGGGGGAGCGGGGGAGGGGAGAGAGGAGGAGGGGGGGAGCAGGGGAGGGGGTGAGCAGGGGATGGGGTGAGCAGGGGAGTGGGGGGGGGGGAAGCGGCAGAGGAGGGGGGAAACAATAAGGAGGAGCCTGCGGAGCGATGGGAATCGGGGCATGCTCAAGAGCCAGAACTGGAGGAGCACAGAGATCTCGGAGGGTCATAGGGCCGGGAGGAGGTTACAGAGATAGGGAGGGTTGTTAGGGCTGGAGGAGGTTACAGAGATAGGGAGTGTTGTAGGGGCTGGAGGAGGTTACAGTGATAGGGAGGGTTGTTAGGGCTGGAGGAGGTTACAGAGATAGGGAGTGTTGTAGGGGCTGGAGGAGTTTACAGAGATAGGGAGGGGTGTAGGGGCTGGAGGAGGTTACAGAGATAGGGAGGGTTGTGGAGGCTGGAGGAGTTTACAGAGATAGGGAGGGCTGTAGGGGCAGGAGGAGGTAACAGAGATAGGGAGGGTTGTAGGGGCTGGAGGAGGTTACAGAGATAGGGAGGGTTTATGGCCTGGAGGAGGTTACAGAGATAGGGAGGGTTGTAGGGGATGGAGGAGGTTACAGAGATAGGGAGGGTTTTAGGGGCTGGAGGAGGTTACAGAGATAGGGAGGGTTGTAGAGGCTGGAGGAGGTTACAGAGTTAGGGAGGGTTGTAGGGGCTGGAGGATGTTACAGTGATAGGGAGGGTTGTGGAGGCTGGAGGAGCTTACAGAGATAGGGAGGGTTTAGGGCCTGGAGGAGGTTACAGAGATAGGGAGGGTTTTAGGGGCTGGAGGAGGTTACAGAGTTAGGGAGGGTTGTAGGAGCTGGAGGATGTTACAGAGATAGGGAGGGTTGTAGGGGCTTGAGGAGATTACAGAGATAGGGAGGGTTGTAGGGGCTGGAGGAGGTTACAGAGATAGGGAGGGTTTAGGGCCTGGAGGACGTCCCCGAGATAGGGAGGGTTGTAGGGGCTGGAGGAGGTTACAGAGATAGGGAGGGTTTAGGGCCTGGAGGAGGTTACAGAGCTAGGGAGGGTTGTAGGGGCTGGAGACGGTTACAGAGATAGGGAGGGTTATATAGGCCGTTGGAGGTTACAGAGATAGGGACGGTTGAAGGGGCTGGAGGAGGTTACAGAGATAGGGAGAGGTGTAGGGGCTGGAGGAGTTTACAGCGATAGGGAGGGGTGTAGGGGCTGGAGGAGGTTACAGAGATAAGGTGTGGTGTAATGGCTGGAGGAGGTTACAGAGATAGGGAGGGTTGTAGGGGCTGGAGGAGGTCACAGAGATAGGGGGGGTTGTAGGGGCTGGAGGAGGATACAGAGATAGGGAGGTTTGTAGGTGCTGGAGATGGTTACAGAGATAGGGCGGGTTTTAGGGGCTGGAGGAGGTTACAGAGTTAGGGAGGGTTGTAGGGGCTGGAGGATGTTACAGTGATAGGGAGAGTTGTGGAGGCTGGAGGAGCTTACAGAGATAGGGAGGGTTTAGGGCCTGGAGGAGGTTACAGAGATAGGGAGGGTTTAGGGCTTGAAGGAGTTTACAGAGATAGGGAGGGTTGTAGGGGCTGCAGGAGGTTACA
This sequence comes from Isurus oxyrinchus, assembly GCA_026770705.1. NCBI lineage: Eukaryota > Metazoa > Chordata > Chondrichthyes > Lamniformes > Lamnidae > Isurus > Isurus oxyrinchus. The sequence continues at coordinate 164,088 of JANJGN010001258.1, read as the reverse complement.
GAGATAGGGAGGGTTGTAGGGGCTGGAGGATGTTACAGTGATAGGGAGGGTTGTAGGGGCTGGAGGAGGTTACAGAGATAGGGAGAGTTATAGGGGCTGGAGGAGGTTACAGAGATAGGGAGGGTTGTAGGGGCAGGAGGAGGTTACAGAGATAGGGAGGGGTGTAGGGGCTGGAGGAGGTTACAGAGATAGGGAGGGTTAAGGGCCTGGAGGAGGTTACAGAGATAGGGAGGGTTTAGGGCTTGATGGAGTTTACAGAGCTAGGGAGGGTTGTAGGGGATGGAGGAGGTTACAGAGATAGGGAGGGTTGTAAGAGCTGGAGGATGTTACAGAGATAGGGAGGGTTGTAGGGGCTGGAGGAGGTCACAGAGATAGGGAGGGTTTAGGGCCTGGAGGACGTTACCGAGATAGGGAGGGTTGTAGGGGCTGGAGGAGGTTACAGTGATAGGGAGGGTTGTAGGGGCTGGAGGAGGTTACAGAGAAAGGGACAGTTGTAGGGGCTGGAGGAGGTTACAGAGATAGGGAGGGTTGTAGGGGCTGGAGGAGGTTACAGAGATAGGGAGTGTTGTAGGGGCTGGAGGAGGTTACAGAGATAGGGAGGGTTGTGGAGGCTGGAGGAGGTTACAGAGCTGGGGAGAGTTTTACGGTCCAGAGGAGGTTACAGAGATAGGGAGGGTTGTAGGGGCTGGAGGAGGTCACAGAGATAGGGGGGGTTGTAGGGGCTGGAGGAGGATACAGAGATAGGGAGGTTTGTAGGTGCTGGAGATGGTTACAGAGATAGGGAGGGTTGTGGAGGCTGGAGGAGCTTACAGAGATAGGGAGGGTTTAGGGCCTGGAGGAGGTTACAGAGATAGGGAGGGTTGTAGGGGCTGGAGGAGGTTACAGAGATAGGGAGTGTTGTAGGGGCTGGAGGAGGTTACAGAGATAGGGAGGGTTGTAGGGGCTGGCGGAGGTTACAGAGCTGGGGAGAGTTTTACGGTCCAGAGGAGGTTACAGAGATAGGGAGGGTTGTAGGGGCTGGAGGAGGTCACAGAGATAGGGGGGGTTGTAGGGGCTGGAGGAGGATACAGAGATAGGGAGGTTTGTAGGTGCTGGAGATGGTTACAGAGATAGGGCGGGTTTTAGGGGCTGGAGGAGGTTACAGAGTTAGGGAGGGTTGTAGGGGCTGCAGGAGGTTACAGAGATAGGGAGGGTTGTAGGGGCTGGAGGATGCTACAGTGATAGGGAGGGTTGTAGGGGCTGGAGGAGGTTACAGAGATAGGGACAGTTGCAGGGGCTGGAGGAGGTTACAGAGATAGGGAGGGTTGTGGAGGCTGGAGGAGTTTACAGAGATAGGGAGGGCTGAAGGGGCAGGAGGAGGTAACAGAGATAGGGAGGGGTGTAGGGGCAGGAGAAGGTTACAGACATAGGGAGGGTTGTAGGGGCTGGAGGAGGTTACAGAGATAGGGAGGGTTTAGGGCCTGGAGGAGGTTACAGAGTTGGGAGGGATGTAGGGGATGGAGGAGGTTACAGAGATAGGGAGGGTTGTAAGAGCTGGAGGAGGTTACAGAGATAGGGAGGGTTGGAGGGGCTGGAGGAGATTACAGAGATAGGGAGGGTTGTAGGGGCTGGAGGAGGTCACAGAGATAGGGAGGGTTTAGGGCCTGGAGGACGTTACCGAGATAGGGAGGGTTGTAGGGGCTGGAGGAGGTTACAGTGATAGGGAGGGTTGTAGGGGCTGGTGGAGGTTACAGAGATAGGGAGGGTTGTGGAGGCTGGATGAGCTTACAGAGATAGGGAGGGTTTAGGGCCTAGAGGAGGTTACAGAGATAGGGAGGGTTGTAGGGGCTGGAGGAGGTTACAGAGATAGGGAGTGTTGTAGGGGCTGGAGGAGGTTACAGAGATAGGGAGGGTTGTGGAGGCTGGAGGAGGTTACAGAGCTGGGGAGAGTTTTACGGTCCAGAGGAGGTTACAGAGATAGGGAGGGTTGTAGGGGCTGGAGGAGGTCACAGAGATAGGTGGGGTTGTAGGGGCTGGAGGAGGATACAGAGATAGGGAGGTTTGTAGGTGCTGGAGATGGTTACAGAGATAGGGCGGGTTTTAGGGGCTGGAGGAGGTTACAGAGTTAGGGAGGGTTGTAGGGGCTGGAGGATGTTACAGTGATAGGGAGGGTTGTGGAGGCTGGAGGAGCTTACAGAGATAGGGAGGGTTTAGGGCCTGGAGGAGGTTACAGAGATAGGGAGGGTTTAGGGCCTGGAGGAGGTTACAGAGATAGGGAGGGTTTAGGACTTGAAGGAGTTTACAGAGCTAGGGAGGGTTGTAGGGGATGGAGGAGGTTACAGAGATAGGGAGGGTTATATAGGCCGTTGGAGGTTACAGAGATAGGGAGGGTTGTAGGGGCTGGAGGAGTTTACAGAGATAGGGAGGGTTGTAGGGGATGGAGTAGGTTACAGAGATAGGGAGGGTTATATAGGCCGTTGGAGGTTACAGAGATAGGGAGGGCTGTAGGGGCTGGAGGAGTTTACAGAGATAGGGAGGGTTGTAGGGGATGGAGGAGGTTACAGATATAGGGAGCGTTATATAGGCCGTTGGAGGTTACAGAGATAGGGAGGGTTGAAGGGGCTGGAGGAGGTTACAGAAATAGGCAGAGGTGTAGGGGCTGGAGGAGTTTACAGCGATAGGGAGGGGTGTAGTGGCTGGAGGAGGTTACAGAGATAAGGATTGGTGTAATGGCTGGAGGAGGTTACAGAGATAGGGAGGGTTGTAGGGGCTGGAGGAGGTCACAGAGATAGGGAGGGTTGTAGGGGCTGGAGGAGGTTACAGAGATAGGGAGGTTTGTAGGTGCTGGAGAAGGTTACAGAGATAGGGCGGGTTTTAGGGGCTGGAGGAGGTTACAGAGTTAGGGAGGGTTGTAGGAGCTGGAGGATGTTACAGAGATAGGGAGGGTTGTAGGGGCTTGAGGAGATTACAGAGATAGGGAGGGTTGTAGGGGCTGGAGGAGGTTACAGAGATAGGGAGGGTTTAGGGCCTGGAGGACGTCCCCGAGATAGGGAGGGTTGTAGGGGCTGGAGGAGGTTACAGAGATAGGGAGGGTTGTAGGGGCTGGAGGAGGTTACAGAGCTAGGGAGGGTTGTAGGGGCTGGAGACGGTTACAGAGATAGGGAGGGTTATATAGGCCGTTGGAGGTTACAGAGATAGGGACGGTTGAAGGGGCTGGAGGAGGTTACAGAGATAGGGAGAGGTGTAGGGGCTGGAGGAGTTTACAGCGATAGGGAGGGGTGTAGGGGCTGGAGGAGGTTACAGAGATAAGGTGTGGTGTAATGGCTGGAGGAGGTTACAGAGATAGGGAGGGTTGTAGGGGCTGGAGGAGGTCACAGAGATAGGGGGGGTTGTAGGGGCTGGAGGAGGATACAGAGATAGGGAGGTTTGTAGGTGCTGGAGATGGTTACAGAGATAGGGCGGGTTTTAGGGGCTGGAGGAGGTTACAGAGTTAGGGAGGGTTGTAGGGGCTGGAGGATGTTACAGTGATAGGGAGGGTTGTGGAGGCTGGAGGAGCTTACAGAGATAGGGAGGGTTTAGGGCCTGGAGGAGGTTACAGAGATAGGGAGGGTTTAGGGCTTGAAGGAGTTTACAGAGATAGGGAGGGTTGTAGGGGCTGCAGGAGGTTACAGAGATAGGGAGGGTTGTAGGGGCTGGAGGATGTTACAGTGATAGGGAGGGTTGTAGGGGCTGGAGGAGGTTACAGAGATAGGGACAGTTGCAGGGGCTGGAGGAGGTTACAGAGATAGGGAGGGTTGTGGAGGCTGGAGGAGTTTACAGAGATAGGGAGGGCTGTAGGGGCAGGAGGAGGTAACAGAGATAGGGAGGGGTGTAGGGGTAGGAGAAGGTTACAGACATAGGGAGGGTTGTAGGGGCTGGAGGAGGTTACAGAGATAGGGAGGGTTGTAGGGGCTGGAGGAGGTTACAGAGATAGGGAGGGTTTAGGGCCTGGAGGAGGTTACAGAGATAGGGAGGGATGTAGGGGCTGGAGGATGTTACAGAGATAGGGAGGGTCGTGGGGGCTGGAGGAGGTTACAGAGACAGGGAGGGTTGTAGGGGCTGGAGGAGGTTACAGAGATAGGGAGGGGTGTAGGGGCTGGAGGAGGTTACAGAGATAGGGAGGGTTGTAGGGACTGGAGGAGGTTACAGAGATAGGGAGGGTTGTAGGGGCTGGAGGAGGTTACAGAGATAGGGAGGGTTGTAGGGGCTGAAGGAAGTTACAGAGATAGGGAGGGGTGTAGGGGCTGAAGGAAGTTACAGAGATAGGGAGGGTGTAGTGGCTGGAGGAGGTTACAGAGATAAGGAGGGTTGGAGGGGCTGGCGGAGGTTATAGAGATAGGGAGGGTTGTAGGGGCTGGTGGAGGTTACAGAGATAGGGAGGGTTGTAGGAAATGGAGGAGGTTACAGAGATAGGGAGGGTTTAGGGCCTGGAGGAGGTTACAGTGATAGGGAGGGTTCAGGAGCTGGAGCAGGTTACAGAGATAGGGAGGGTTGTAGGGGCTGGAGCATGTTACAGTGATTGGGAGGGTTGTAGGGGCTGGAGGAGGTTACAGAGATAGGGACAGTTGTTGGGGCTGGAGGAGGTTACAGAGATAGGGAGGGTTGTGGAGGCTGGAGGAGTTTACAGAGATAAGGAGGGTTTAGGGCCTGGAGGAGGCTACAGAGATAGGGAGGGTTTAGGGCTTGAAGGAGTTTACAGAGATAGGGAGGGTTGTAGGGGCTGGAGGAGGTTACAGAGATAGGGAGGGCTGTAGGGGCTGGAGGATGTTACAGTGATAGCGAGGGTTGTAGGGGCTGGAGGAGGTTACAGAGATAGGGAGAGTTATAGGGGCTGGAGGAGGTTACAGAGATAGGGAGGGTTGTAGGGGCAGGAGGAGGTTACAGAGATAGGGAGGGGTGTAGGGGCTGGAGGAGGTTACAGAGATAGGGAGGGTTTAGGGCTTGAAGGAGTTTACAGAGCTAGGGAGGGTTGTAGGGGATGGAGGAGGTTACAGAGATAGGGAGGGTTGTAAGAGCTGGAGGATGTTACAGAGATAGGGAGGGTTGGAGGGGCTGGAGGAGATTACAGAGATAGGGAGGGTTGTAGGGGCTGGAGGAGGTCACAGAGATAGGGAGGGTTTAGGGCCTGGAGGACGTTACCGAGATAGGGAGGGTTGTAGGGGCTGGAGGAGGTTACAGTGATAGGGAGGGTTGTAGGGGCTGGAGGAGGTTACAGAGAAAGGGACAGTTGTAGGGGCTGGAGGAGGTTACAGAGATTGGGAGGGTTGTGGAGGCTGGAGGATCTTACAGAGATAGGGAGGGTTTAGGGCCTGGAGGAGGTTACAGAGATAGGGAGGGTTTAGGGCTTGAAGGAGTTTACAGAGATAGGGAGGGTTGTAGGGGCTGGAGGAGGTTACAGAGATAGGGAGGGCTGTAGGGGCTGGAGGATGTTACAGTGATAGGGAGGGTTGAAGGGGCTGGAGGAGGTTACAGAGATAGGGCGGGTTTTAGGGGCTGGAGGAGGTTACAGAGTTAGGGAGAGTTGTAGGAGCTGGAGGAGGTTACAGAGATAGGGAGAGGTGTAGGGGCTGGAGGAGTTTACAGCGATAGGGAGGGGTGTAGGGGCTGGAGGAGGTTACAGAGATAAGGTGTGGTGTAATGGCTGGAGGAGGTTACAGAGATAGGGAGGGTTGTCGGGGCTGGCGGAGGTCACAGAGATAGGGGGGGTTGTAGGGGCTGGAGGAGGATACAGAGATAGGGAGGTTTGTAGGTGCTGGAGATGGTTACAGAGATAGGGCGGGTTTTAGGGGCTGGAGGAGGTTACAGAGTTAGGGAGGGTTGTAGGGGCTGGAGGATGTTACAGTGATAGGGAGGGTTGTGGAGGCTGGAGGAGCTTACAGAGATAGGGAGGGTTTAGGGCCTGGAGGAGGTTACAGAGATAGGGAGGGTTTAGGGCTTGAAGGAGTTTACAGAGATAGGGAGGGTTGTAGGAGCTGGAGGATGTTACAGAGATAGGGAGGGTTGTAGGGGCTTGAGGAGATTACAGAGATAGGGAGAGTTGTAGGGGCTGGAGGAGGTTACAGAGATAGGGAGGGTTTAGGGCCTGGAGGACGTCCCCGAGATAGGGAGGGTTGTAGGGGCTGGAGGAGGTTACAGAGATAGGGAGGGTTGTGGAGGCTGGAGGAGGTTACAGAGCTAGGGAGGGTTGTAGGGGCTGGAGACGGTTACAGAGATAGGGAGGGTTATATAGGCCGTTGGAGGTTACAGAGATAGGGACGGTTGAAGGGGCTGGAGGAGGTTACAGAGATAGGGAGAGGTGTAGGGGCTGGAGGAGTTCACAGCGATAGGGAGGGGTGTAGGGGCTGGAGGAGGTTACAGAGATAAGGTGTGGTGTAATGGCTGGAGGAGGTTACAGAGATAGGGAGGGTTGTAGGGGCTGGAGGAGGTCACAGAGATAGGGGGGGTTGTAGGGGCTGGAGGAGGATACCGAGATAGGGAGGTTTGTAGGTGCTGGAGATGGTTACAGAGATAGGGCGGGTTTTAGGGGCTGGAGGAGGTTACAGAGTTAGGGAGGGTTGTAGGGGCTGGAGGATGTTACAGTGATAGGGAGGGTTGTGGAGGCTGGAGGAGCTTACAGAGATAGGGAGGGTTTAGGGCCTGGAGGAGGTTACAGAGATAGGGAGGGTTTAGGGCTTGAAGGAGTTTACAGAGATAGGGAGGGTTGTAGGGGCTGCAGGAGGTTACAGAGATAGGGAGGGTTGTAGGGGCTGGAGGATGTTACAGTGATAGGGAGGGTTGTAGGGGCTGGAGGAGGTTACAGAGATAGGGACAGTTGCAGGGGCTGGAGGAGGTTACAGAGATAGGGAGGGTTGTGGAGGCTGGAGGAGTTTACAGAGATAGGGAGGGCTGTAGGGGCAGGAGGAGGTAACAGAGATAGGGAGGGGTGTAGGGGCAGGAGAAGGTTACAGACATAGGGAGGGTTGTAGGGGCTGGAGGAGGTTACAGAGATAGGGAGGGTTTAGGGCCTGGAGGAGGTTACAGAGATAGGGAGGGATGTAGGGGATGGAGGAGGTTACAGAGATAGGGAGGGTTGTAAGAGCTGGAGGATGTTACAGAGATAGGGAGGGTTGGAGGGGCTGGAGGAGATTACAGCGATAGGGAGGGTTGTAGGGGCTGGAGGAGGTCACAGAGATAGGGAGGGTTTAGGGCCTGGAGGACGTTACCGAGATAGGGAGGGTTGTAGGGGCTGGAGGAGGTTACAGTGATAGGGAGGGTTGTAGGGGCTGGAGGAGGTTACAGAGATAGGGAGGGTTGTGGAGGCTGGAGGAGGTTACAGAGATAGGGAGGGTTTAGGGCCTAGAGGAGGTTACAGAGATAGGGAGGGTTGTAGGGGCTGGAGGAGGTTACAGAGATAGGGAGTGTTGTAGGGGCTGGAGGAGGTTACAGAGATAGGGAGGGTTGTAGGGGCTGGCGGAGGTTACAGAGCTGGGGAGAGTTTTACGGTCCAGAGGAGGTTACAGAGATAGGGAGGGTTGTAGGGGCTGGAGGAGGTCACAGAGATAGGGGGGGTTGTAGGGGCTGGAGGAGGATACAGAGATAGGGAGGTTTGTAGGTGCTGGAGATGGTTACAGAGATAGGGCGGGTTTTAGGGGCTGGAGGAGGTTACAGAGTTAGGGAGGGTTGTAGGGGCTGGAGGATGTTACAGTGATAGGGAGGGTTGTGGAGGCTGGAGGAGCTTACAGAGATAGGGAGGGTTTAGGGCCTGGAGGAGGTTACAGAGATAGGGAGGGTTTAGGGCCTGGAGGAGGTTACAGAGATAGGGAGGGTTTAGGACTTGAAGGAGTTTACAGAGCTAGGGAGGGTTGTAGGGGATGGAGGAGGTTACAGAGATAGGGAGGGTTATATAGGCCGTTGGAGGTTACAGAGATAGGTAGGGTTGTAGGGGCTGGAGGAGTTTACAGAGATAGGGAGGGTTGTAGGGGATGGAGGAGGTTACAGAAATAGGGAGAGGTGTAGGGGCTGGAGGAGTTTACAGCGATAGGGAGGGGTGTAGTGGCTGGAGGAGGTTACAGAGATAAGGATTGGTGTAATGGCTGGAGGAGGTTACAGAGATAGGGAGGGTTGTAGGGGCTGGAGGAGGTCACAGAGATAGGGAGGGTTGTAGGGGCTGGAGGAGGTTACAGAGATAGGGAGGTTTGTAGGTGCTGGAGAAGGTTACAGAGATAGGGCGGGTTTTAGGGGCTGGAGGAGGTTACAGAGTTAGGGAGGGTTGTAGGAGCTGGAGGATGTTACAGAGATAGGGAGGGTTGTAGGGGCTTGAGGAGATTACAGAGATAGGGAGGGTTGTAGGGGCTGGAGGAGGTTACAGAGATAGGGAGGGTTTAGGGCCTGGAGGACGTCCCCGAGATAGGGAGGGTTGTAGGGGCTGGAGGAGGTTACAGAGATAGGGAGGGTTTAGGGCCTGGAGGAGGTTACAGAGCTAGGGAGGGTTGTAGGGGCTGGAGACGGTTACAGAGATAGGGAGGGTTATATAGGCCGTTGGAGGTTACAGAGATAGGGACGGTTGAAGGGGCTGGAGGAGGTTACAGAGATAGGGAGAGGTGTAGGGGCTGGAGGAGTTTACAGCGATAGGGAGGGGTGTAGGGGCTGGAGGAGGTTACAGAGATAAGGTGTGGTGTAATGGCTGGAGGAGGTTACAGAGATAGGGAGGGTTGTAGGGGCAGGAGGAGGTCACAGAGATAGGGGGGGTTGTAGGGGCAGGAGGAGGATACAGAGATAGGGAGGTTTGTAGGTGCTGGAGATGGTTACAGAGATAGGGCGGGTTTTAGGGGCTGGAGGAGGTTACAGAGTTAGGGAGGGTTGTAGGGGCTGGAGGATGTTACAGTGATAGGGAGGGTTGTGGAGGCTGGAGGAGCTTACAGAGATAGGGAGGGTTTAGGGCCTGGAGGAGGTTACAGAGATAGGGAGGGTTTAGGGCTTGAAGGAGTTTACAGAGATAGGGAGGGTTGTAGGGGCTGCAGGAGGTTACAGAGATAGGGAGGGTTGTAGGGGCTGGAGGATGTTACAGTGATAGGGAGGGTTGTAGGGGCTGGAGGAGGTTACAGAGATAGGGACAGTTGCAGGGGCTGGAGGAGGTTACAGAGATAGGGAGGGTTGTGGAGGCTGGAGGAGTTTACAGAGATAGGGAGGGCTATAGGGGCAGGAGGAGGTAACAGAGATAGGGAGGGGTGTAGGGGCAGGAGAAGGTTACAGACATAGGGAGGGTTGTAGGGGCTGGAGGAGGTTACAGAGATAGGGAGGGTTTAGGGCCTGGAGGAGGTTACAGAGATAGGGAGGGATGTAGGGGCTGGAGGATGTTACAGAGATAGGGAGGGTCGTGGGGGCTGGAGGAGGTTACAGAGACAGGGAGGGTTGTAGGGGCTGGAGGAGGTTACAGAGATAGGGAGGGTTATAGGGGCTGGAGGAGGTTACAGAGATAAGGAGGGGTGTAGGGGCTGAAGGAGGTTACAGAGATAGGGAACGGTTTAGGGGCTGGAGGAGGTTACAGAGATAGGGAGGGTTGTAGGGGCTGGAGGAGGTTACAGAGATAGGGAGGGTTGTAGGGGCTGAAGGAAGTTACAGAGATAGGGAGGGGTGTAGGGGCTGGAGGAGGTTACAGAGATAGGGAACGGTTTAGGGGCTGGAGGAGGTTACAGAGATAGGGAGGGTTGTAGGGGCTGGAGGAGGTTACAGAGATAGGGAGGGTTGTAGGGGCTGAAGGAAGTTACAGAGATAGGGAGGGTGTAGAGGCTGGAGGAGGTTACAGAGATAAGGAGGGTTGGAGGGGCTGGCGGAGGTTATAGAGATAGGGAGGGTTGTAGGGGCTGGTGGAGGTTACAGAGATAGGGAGGGTTGTAGGAAATGGAGGAGGTTACAGAGATAGGGAGGGTTTAGGGCCTGGAGGAGGTTACAGTGATAGGGAGGGTTCAGGGGCTGGAGCAGGTTACAGAGATAGGGAGGGTTGTAGGGGCTGGAGCATGTTACAGTGATCGGGAGGGTTGTAGGGGCTGGAGGAGGTTACAGAGATAGGGACAGTTGTTGGGGCTGGAGGAGGTTACAGAGATAGGGAGGGTTGTGGAGGCTGGAGGAGTTTACAGAGATAAGGAGGGTTTAGGGCCTGGAGGAGGTTACAGAGATAGGGAGGGTTTAGGGCTTGAAGGAGTTTACAGAGATAGGGAGGGTTGTAGGGGCTGGAGGAGGTTACAGAGATAGGGAGGGCTGTAGGGGCTGGAGGATGTTACAGTGATAGCGAGGGTTGTAGGGGCTGGAGGAGGTTACAGAGATAGGGAGAGTTATAGGGGCTGGAGGAGGTTACAGAGATAGGGAGGGTTGTAGGGGCAGGAGGAGGTTACAGAGATAGGGAGGGGTGTAGGGGCTGGAGGAGGTTACAGAGATAGGGAGGGTTTAGGGCCTGGAGGAGGTTACAGAGATAGGGAGGGTTTAGGGCTTGAAGGAGTTTACAGAGCTAGGGAGGGTTGTAGGGGATGGAGGAGGTTACAGAGATAGGGAGGGTTGTAAGAGCTGGAGGATGTTACAGAGATAGGGAGGGTTGGAGGGGCTGGAGGAGATTACAGAGATAGGGAGGGTTGTAGGGGCTGGAGGAGGTCACAGAGATAGGGAGGGTTTAGGGCCTGGAGGACGTTACCGAGATAGGGAGGGTTGTAGGGGCTGGAGGAGGTTACAGTGATAGGGAGGGTTGTAGGGGCTGGAGGAGGTTACAGAGAAAGGGACAGTTGTAGGGGCTGGAGGAGGTTACAGAGATAGGGAGGGTTGTGGAGGCTGGAGGAGCTTACAGAGATAGGGAGGGTTTAGGGCCTGGAGGAGGTTACAGAGATAGGGAGGGTTTAGGGCTTGAAGGAGTTTACAGAGATAGGGAGGGTTGTAGGGGCTGGAGGAGGTTACAGAGATAGGGAGGGCTGTAGGGGCTGGAGGAGGTTACAGAGAAAGGGACAGTTGTAGGGGCTGGAGGAGGTTACAGAGATAGGGAGGGTTGTGGAGGCTGGAGGAGCTTACAGAGATAGGGAGGGTTTAGGGCCTGGAGGAGGTTACAGAGATAGGGAGGGTTTAAGGCTTGAAGGAGTTTACAGAGATAGGGAGGGTTGTAGGGGCTGGAGGAGGTTACAGAGATAGGGAGGGCTGTAGGGGCTGGAGGATGTTACAGTGATAGGGAGGGTTGAAGGGGCTGGAGGAGGTTACAGAGATAGGGAGAGTTATAGGGGCTGGAGGAGGTTACAGAGATAGGGAGGGTTGTAGGGGCAGGAGGAGGTTACAGAGATAGGGAGGGGTGTAGGGGCTGGAGGAGGTTACAGAGATAGGGAGGGTTTAGGGCCTGGAGGAGGTTACAGAGATAGAGAGGGTTGTAGGGGCTGGAGACGGTTACAGAGATAGGGAGGGTTATATAGGCTGTTGGAGGTTACAGAGATAGGGACGGTTGAAGGGGCTGGAGGAGGTTACAGAGATAGGGAGAGGTGTAGGGGCTGGAGGAGTTTACAGCGATAGGGAGGGGAGTAGGGGCTGGAGGAGGTTACAGAGATAAGGAGTGGTGTAATGGCTGGAGGAGGTTACAGAGATAGGGAGGGTTGTAGGGGCTGGAGGAGGTCACAGAGATAGGGAGGGTTGTAGGGGCTGGAGGAGGTTACAGAGATAGGGAGGTTTGTAGGTGCTGGAGAAGGTTACAGAGATAGGGCGGGTTTTAGGGGCTGGAGGAGGTTACAAGGTTAGGGAGGGTTGTAGGAGCTGGAGGATGTTACAGAGATAGGGAGGGTTTAGCGCCTGGAGGACGTTACCGAGATAGGGACGGTTGTAGGGGCTGGAGGAGGTTACAGAGATAGGGAGGGTTGTAGGGGCTGGAGGATGTTACAGTGATAGGGAGGGTTGTAGGGGCTGGAGGAGGTTACAGACATAGGGACAGTTGTAGGGGCTGGAGGAGGTTACAGAGATAGGGAGGGTTGTGGAGGCTGGAGGAGCTTACAGAGATAGGGAGGGTTTAGGGCCTGGAGGAGGTTACAGAGATAGGGAGGTTTGTAGGTGCTGGAGAAGGTTACAGAGATAGGGCGGGTTTTAGGGGCTGGAGGAGGTTACAAGGTTAGGGAGGGTTGTAGGAGCTGGAGGATGTTACAGAGATAGGGAGGGTTTAGCGCCTGGAGGACGTTACCGAGATAGGGACGGTTGTAGGGGCTGGAGGAGGTTACAGAGATAGGGAGGGTTGTAGGGGCTGGAGGATGTTACAGTGATAGGGAGGGTTGTAGGGGCTGGAGGAGGTTACAGACATAGGGACAGTTGTAGGGGCTGGAGGAGGTTACAGAGATAGGGAGGGTTGTGGAGGCTGGAGGAGCTTACAGAGATAGGGAGGGTTTAGGGCCTGGAGGAGGTTACAGAGATAGGGAGGGGTGTAGGGGCTGGAGGAGTTTACAGCGATAGGGAGGGGTGTAGGGGCTGGAGGAGGTTACAGAGATAGGTTGGGTTTTAGGGGCTGGAGGAGGTTACAAGGTTAGGGAGGGTTGTAGGAGCTGGAGGATGTTACAGAGATAGGGAGGGTTGGAGGGGCTGGAGGAGATTACAGAGATAGGGAGGGTTGTAGGGGCTGGAGGAGGTCACAGAGATAGGGAGGGTTAAGGGCCTGGAGGACGTTACCGAGATAGGGAGGGTTGTAGGGGCTGGAGGAGGTTACAGAGATAGGGAGGGTTGTAGGGGCTGGATGAGGTTATAGAGATAGGGGGGGTGTCGGGGCTGGAGGAGGTTACAGAGAAAGGGACAGTTGTAGGGGCTGGAGGAGGTTACAGAGATAGGGAGGGTTGTGGAGGCTGGAGGAGCTTACAGAGATAGGGAGGGTTTAGGGCCTGGAGGAGGTTACAGAGATAGGGAGGGTTTAGGGCTTGAAGGAGTTTACAGAGATAGGGAGGGTTGTAGGGGCTGGAGGAGGTTACAGAGATAGGGAGGGTTGTAGGGGCTGGAGGATGTTACAGTGATAGGGAGGGTTGTAGGGGCTGGAGGAGGTTACAGAGATAGGGACAGTTGTAGGGGCTGGAGGAGGTCACAGAGATAGGGAGGGTTGTGGAGGCTGGAGGAGTTTACAGAGATAGGGAGGGTTGTAGGGGATGGAGGAGGTTACAGAGATAGGGAGGGTTTTAGCGGCTGGAGGAGGTTACAGAGATAGGGAGGGTTGTAGGGGCAGGAGGAGGTTACAGAGATAGGGAGGGTTGTAGAGGCTGGAGGAGGTTACAGAGATAGGGAGGGTTGTAGGGGCTGGAAGAGGTTAGAGATAGGGAGGGATGTAGGGGCTGGAGGATGTTACACAGATAGGGAGGGTCGTGGGGGCTGGAGGAGGTTACAGGGACAGGGAGAGTTGTAGGAAATGGAGGTTACAGAGATAGGGAGGGTTCAGGGGCTGGAGCAGGTTACAGAGATAGGGAGGGTTGTAGGGGCTGGAGCATGTTACAGTGATCGGGAGGGTTGTAGGGGCTGGAGGAGGTTACAGAGATAGGGAGGGTTGTGGTGGCTGGAGGAGTTTACAGAGATAAGGAGGGTTTAGGGCCTGGAGGAAGTTACAGAGATAGGGAGGGTTTAGGGCTTGAAGGAGTTTACAGAGATAGGGAGGGTTGTGGAGGCTGGAGGAGTTTACAGAGATAGGGAGGGTATAGGGCCTGGAGGAGGTTACAGAGATAGGGAGGGTTGTAGGGGATGGAGGAGATTACAGAGATAGGGAGGGTTTAGGGCTTGAAGGAGTTTACAGAGATAGGGAGGGTTGTAGGGGCTGGAGGAGGTTACAGAGATAGGGAGGGCTGTAGGGGCTGGAGCATGTTACAGTGATAGGGAGGGTTGAAGGGGCTGGAGGAGGTTACAGAGATAGGGAGAGTTATAGGGGATGGAGGAGGTTACAGAGATAGGGAGGGTTGTAGGGGCAGGAGGAGGTTACAGAGATAGGGAGGGGTGTAGGGGCTGGAGGAGGTTACAGAGATAGGAAGGGTTTAGGGCCTGGAGGAGGTTACAGAGATAGGGAGGGTTGTAGGGGCTGGAGACGGTTACAGAGATAGGGAGGGTTATATAGGCCCTTGGAGGTTACAGAGATAGGGACGGTTGAAGGGGCTGGAGGAGGTTACAGAGATAGGGAGAGGTGTAGGGGCTGGAGGACTTTACAGCGATAGGGAGGGGAGTAGGGGCTGGAGGATTTTACAGAGATAAGGAGTGGTGTAATGGCTGGAGGAGGTTACAGAGATAGGGAGGGTTGTAGTGGCTGGAGGAGGTCACAGAGATAGGGCGGGTTTTAGGGGCTGGAGGAGGTTACAAGGTTAGGGAGGGTTGTAGGAGCTGGAGGATGTTACAGAGATAGGGAGGGTTTAGGGCCTGGAGGACGTTACCGAGATAGGGACGGTTGTAGGGGCTGGAGGAGGTTACAGAGATAGGGAGGGTTGTAGGGGCTGGAGGATGTTACAGTGATAGGGAGGGTTGTAGGGGCTGGAGGAGGTTACAGAGATAGGGACAGTTGTAGGGGCTGGAGGGGGTTACAGAGATAGGGAGGGTTGTGGAGGCTGGAGGAGCTTACAGAGATAGGGAGGGTTTAGGGCCTGGAGGAGGTTACAGAGATAGGGAGGGTTTCGGGCTTGAAGGAGTTTACAGAGATAGGGAGGGTTGTAGGGGCTGGAGGAGGTTACAGAGATAGGGAATGTTGTAGGGGCTGGAGGATGTTACAGTGATAGGGAGGGTTGTAGGGGCTGGAGGAGGTTACAGAGATAGGGACAGTTGTAGGGACTGGAGGAGGTTACAGAGATAGGGAGGGTTGTGGAGGCTGGAGGAGTTTACAGAGATAGGGAGGGCTGTAGGGGCAGGAGGAGGTAACAGAGATAGGGAGGGTTTAGGGCCTGGAGGAGGTTACAGAGATAGGGAGGGTTGTAGGGGATGGAGGAGGTTACAGAGATAGGGAGGGTTTTAGCGGCTGGAGGAGGTAACAGAGATAGGGAGGGTTGTAGGGGCAGGAGGAGGTTACAGAGATAGGGAGGGTTGTAGAGGCTGGAGGAGGTTACAGAGATAGGGAGGGTTGTAGGGGCTGGAAGAGGTTAGAGATAGGGAGGGATGTAGGGGCTGGAGGATGTTACACAGATAGGGAGGGTCGTGGGGGCTGGAGGAGGTTACAGAGACAGGGAGAGTTGTAGGAAATGGAGGTTACAGAGATAGGGAGGGTTTAGGGCCTGGAGGAGGTTACAGTGATAGGGAGGGTTCAGGGGCTGGAGCAGGTTACAGAGATAGGGAGGGTTGTAGGGGCTGGAGCATGTTACAGTGATCGGGAGGGTTGTAGGGGCTGGAGGAGGTTACAGAGATAGGGAGGGTTGTGGAGGCTGGAGGAGTTTACAGAGATAAGGAGGGTTTAGGGCCTGGAGGAAGTTACAGAGATAGGGAGGGTTTAGGGCTTGAAGGAGTTTACAGAGATAGGGAGGGTTGTAGGGGCTGGAGGAGGTTACAGAGATAGGGAGGGTTGTGGAGGCTGGAGGAGTTTACAGAGATAGGGAGGGCTGTAGGGGCAGGAGGAGGTAACAGAGATAGGGAGGGGTGTAGGGGCAGGAGAAGGTTACAGACATAGGGAGGGTTGTAGGGGCTGGAGGAGGTTACAGAGAAAGGGAGGGATGTAGGGGCTGGAGGATGTTACAGAGATAGGGAGGGTCGTGGGGGCTGGAGAAGGTTACAGAGACAGGGAGGGTTGTAGGGGCTGGAGGAGGTTACAGAGATAGGGAGGGGTGTAGGGGCTGAAGGAGGTTACAGAGATAGGGAACGGTTTAGGGGCTGGAGGAGGTTACAGAGATAGGGAGGGTTGTAGGGGCTGGAGGAGGTTACAGAGATAGGGAGGGTTGTAGGGGCTGAAGGAAGTTACAGAGATAGGGAGGGTTGTAGGGGCTGGAGGAGGTTACAGAGATAGGGAGGGTTGTAGGGGCTGAAGGAAGTTACAGAGATAGGGAGGGTGTAGTGGCTGGAGGAGGTTACAGAGATAAGGAGGGTTGGAGGGGCTGGCGGAGGTTATAGAGATAGGGAGGGTTGTAGGGGCTGGTGGAGGTTACAGAGATAGGGAGGGTTGTAGGAAATGGAGGAGGTTACAGAGATAGGGAGGGTTTAGGGCCTGGAGGAGGTTACAGTGATAGGGAGGGTTCAGGGGCTGGAGCAGGTTACAGAGATAGGGAGGGTTGTAGGGGCTGGAGCATGTTACAGTGATCGGGAGGGTTGTAGGGGCTGGAGGAGGTTACAGAGATAGGGACAGTTGTTGGGGCTGGAGGAGGTTACAGAGATAGGGAGGGTTGTGGAGGCTGGAGGAGTTTACAGAGATAAGGAGGGTTTAGGGCCTGGAGGAGGTTACAGAGATAGGGAGGGTTTAGGGCTTGAAGGAGTTTACAGAGATAGGGAGGGTTGTAGGGGCTGGAGGAGGTTACAGAGATAGGGAGGGCCGTAGGGGCTGGAGGATGTTACAGTGATAGCGAGGGTTGTAGGGGCTGGAGGAGGTTACAGAGATAGGGAGAGTTATAGGGGCTGGAGGAGGTTACAGAGATAGGGAGGGTTGTAGGGGCAGGAGGAGGTTACAGAGATAGGGAGGGGTGTAGGGGCTGGAGGAGGTTACAGAGATAGGGAGGGTTTAGGGCCTGGAGGAGGTTACAGAGATAGGGAGGGTTTAGGGCTTGAAGGAGTTTACAGAGCTAGGGAGGGTTGTAGGGGATGGAGGAGGTTACAGAGATAGGGAGGGTTGTAAGAGCTGGAGGATGTTACAGAGATATGGAGGGTTGGAGGGGCTGGAGGAGATTACAGAGATAGGGAGGGTTGTAGGGGCTGGAGGAGGTCACAGAGATAGGGAGGGTTGTGGAGGCTGGAGGAGCTTACAGAGATAGGGAGGGTTTAGGGCCTGGAGGAGGTTACAGAGATAGGGAGGGTTTAAGGCTTGAAGGAGTTTACAGAGATAGGGAGGGTTGTAGGGGCTGGAGGAGGTTACAGAGATAGGGAGGGCTGTAGGGGCTGGAGGATGTTACAGTGATAGGGAGGGTTGAAGGGGCTGGAGGAGGTTACAGAGATAGGGAGAGTTATAGGGGCTGGAGGAGGTTACAGAGATAGGGAGGGTTGTAGGGGCAGGAGGAGGTTACAGAGATAGGGAGGGGTGTAGGGGCTGGAGGAGGTTACAGAGATAGGGAGGGTTTAGGGCCTGGAGGAGGTTACAGAGATAGGGAGGGTTGTAGGGGCTGGAGACGGTTACAGAGATAGGGAGGGTTATATAGGCCGTTGGAGGTTACAGAGATAGGGACGGTTGAAGGGGCTGGAGGAGGTTACAGAGATAGGGAGAGGTGTAGGGGCTGGAGGAGTTTACAGCGATAGGGAGGGGAGTAGGGGCTGGAGGAGGTTACAAGGTTAGGGAGGGTTGTAGGAGCTGGAGGATGTTACAGAGATAGGGAGGGTTTAGGGCCTGGAGGACGTTACCGAGATAGGGACGGTTGTAGGGGCTGGAGGAGGTTACAGAGATAGGGAGGGTTGTAGGGGCTGGAGGATGTTACAGTGATAGGGAGGGTTGTAGGGGCTGGAGGTGGTTACAGAGATAGGGACAGTTGTAGGGGCTGGAGGAGGTTACAGAGATAGGGAGGGTTGTGGAGGCTGGAGAAGCTTACAGAGATAGGGAGGGTTTAGGGCCTGGAGGAGGTTACAGAGATAGGGAGGGGTGTAGGGGCTGGAGGAGTTTACAGCGATAGGGAGGGGTGTAGGGGCTGGAGGAGGTTACAGAGATAGGTCGGGTTTTAGGGGCTGGAGGAGGTTACAAGGTTAGGGAGGGTTGTAGGAGCTGGAGGATGTTACAGAGATAGGGAGGGTTGCAGGGGCTGGAGGAGATTACAGAGATAGGGAGGGTTGTAGGGGCTGGAGGAGGTTACAGAGATAGGGAGGGTTTTAGCGGCTGGAGGAGGTTACAGAGATAGGGAGGGTTGTAGGGGCAGGAGGAGGTTACAGAGATAGGGAGGGTTGGAGAGGCTGGAGGAGGTTACAGAGATAGGGAGGGTTGTAGGGGCTGGAAGAGGTTAGAGATAGGGAGGGATGTAGGGGCTGGAGGATGTTACACAGATAGGGAGGGTCGTGGGGGCTGGAGGAGGGTACAGAGACAGGGAGAGTTGTAGGAAATGGAGGTTACAGAGATAGGGAGGGTTTAGGGCCTGGAGGAGGTTACAGTGATAGGGAGGGTTCAGGGGCTGGAGCAGGTTACAGAGATAGGGAGGGTTGTAGGGGCTGGAGCATGTTACAGTGATCGGGAGGGTTGTAGGGGCTGGAGGAGGTTACAGAGATAGGGAGGGTTGTGGAGGCTGGAGGAGTTTACAGAGATAAGGAGGGTTTAGGGCCTGGAGGAAGTTACAGAGATAGGGAGGGTTTAGGGCTTGAAGGAGTTTACAGAGATAGGGAGGGTTGTAGGGGCTGGAGGAGGTTACAGAGATAGGGAGGGTTGTGGAGGCTGGAGGAGTTTACAGAGATAAGGAGGGTTTAGGGCCTGGAGGAAGTTACAGAGATAGGGAGGGTTTAGGGCTTGAAGGAGTTTACAGAGATAGGGAGGGTTGTAGGGGCTGGAGGAGGTTACAGAGATAGGGAGGGTTGTGGAGGCTGGAGGAGTTTACAGAGATAGGGAGGGTATAGGGCCAGGAGGAGGTTACAGAGATAGGGAGGGTTGTAGGGGATGGAGGAGGTTACAGAGATAGGGAGGGTTTAGGGCTTGAAGGAGTTTACAGAGATAGGGAGGGTTGTAGGGGCTGGAGGAGGTTACAGAGATAGGGAGGGCTGTAGGGGCTGGAGGATGTTACAGTGATAGGGAGGGTTGAAGGGGCTGGAGGAGGTTACAGAGATAGGGAGAGTTATAGGGGATGGAGGAGGTTACAGAGATAGGGAGGGTTGTAGGGGCAGGAGGAGGTTACAGAGATAGGGAGGGGTGTAGGGGCTGGAGGAGGTTACAGAGATAGGGAGGGTTTAGGGCCTGGAGGAGGTTACAGAGATAGGGAGGGTTGTAGGGGCTGGAGACGGTGACAGAGATAGGGAGGGTTATATAGGCCGTTGGAGGTTACAGAGATAGGGACGGTTGAAGGGGCTGGAGGAGGTTACAGAGATAGGGAGAGGTGTAGGGGCTGGAGGACTTTACAGCGATAGGGAGGGGAGTAGGGGCTGGAGGAGGTTACAGAGATAAGGAGTAGTGTAATGGCTGGAGGAGGTTACAGAGATAGGGAGGGTTGTAGGGGCTGGAGGAGGTCACAGAGATAGGGCGGGTTTTAGGGGCTGGAGGAGGTTACAAGGTTAGGGAGGGTTGTAGGAGCTGGAGGATGTTACAGAGATAGGGAGGGTTTAGGGCCTGGAGGACGTTACCGAGATAGGGACGGTTGAAGGGGCTGGAGGAGGTTACAGAGATAGGGAGGGTTGTAGGGGCTGGAGGATGTTACAGTGATAGGGAGGGTTGTAGGGGCTGGAGGAGGTTACAGAGATAGGGACAGTTGTAGGGGCTGGAGGGGGTTACAGAGATAGGGAGGGTTGTGGAGGCTGGAGGAGCTTACAGAGATAGGGAGGGTTTAGGGCCTGGAGGAGGTTACAGAGATAGGGAGGGTTTAGGGCTTGAAGGAGTTTACAGAGATAGGGAGGGTTGTAGGGGCTGGAGGAGGTTACAGAGATAGGGAGGGTTGTAGGGGCTGGAGGATGTTACAGTGATAGGGAGGGTTGTAGGGGCTGGAGGAGGTTACAGAGATAGGGACAGTTGTAGGGACTGGAGGAGGTTACAGAGATAGGGAGGGTTGTGGAGGCTGGAGGAGTTTACAGAGATAGGGAGGGCTGTAGGGGCAGGAGGAGGTAACAGAGATAGGGAGGGTTTAGGGCCTGGAGGAGGTTACAGAGATAGGGAGGGTTGTAGGGGATGGAGGAGGTTACAGAGATAGGGAGGGTTTTAGCGGCTGGAGGAGGTTACAGAGATAGGGAGGGGTGTAGGGGCTGGAGGAGGTTACAGAGATAGGGAGGGTTGTAGGGGCAGGAGGAGGTTACAGAGATAGGGAGGGCTGTAGGGGCTGGAGGAGGTTACAGAGATAGGGAGTGTTGTAGGGGCTGGAGGAGGTTACAGAGATAGGGAGGGGTGTTGGGGTGGAGGAGGTTACAGAGATAGGGAGGGTTGTAGGGGCTGGAGGAGGTTACAGAGATAGGGAGGGGTGTAGGTGCTGGAGGAGGTTACAGAGATAGGGAGGGGTGTAGGGGGCTGGAGGAGGTTACAGAGATAGGGAGGGGTGTTGGGGTGGAGGGGGTTACAGAGATAGGGAGGGTTGTAGAGGCTGGAGAAGGTTACAGAGATAGGGAGGGTTGTAGGGGCTGGAAGAGGTTAGAGATAGGGAGGGATGTAGGGGCTGGAGGAGGTTACAGAGATAGGGAGGGTTGTAGGGGCTGGAAGAGGTTAGAGATAGGGAGGGATGTAGGGGCTGGAGGATGTTACACAGATAAGGAGGGTCGTGGGGGCTGGAGGAGGTTACAGAGATAGGGAGGGTTGTAGGGGCTGGAAGAGGTTAGAGATAGGGAGGGATGTAGGGGCTGGAGGATGTTACAGAGATAGGGAGGGTCGTGGGGGCTGGAGGAGGTTACAGAGACAGGGAGAGTTGTAGGAAATGGAGGTTACAGAGATAGGGAGGGTTTAGGGCCTGGAGGAGGTTACAGTGATAGGGAGGGTTCAGGGGCTGGAGCAGGTTACAGAGATAGGGAGGGTTGTAGGGGCTGGAGCATGTTACAGTGATCGGGAGGGTTGTAGGGGCTGGAGGAGGTTACAGAGATAGGGAGGGTTGTGGAGGCTGGAGGAGTTTACAGAGATAAGGAGGGTTTAGGGCCTGGAGGAAGTTACAGAGATAGGGAGGGTTTAGGGCTTGAAGGAGTTTACAGAGATAGGGAGGGTTGTAGGGGCTGGAGGAGGTTACAGAGATAGGGAGGGTTGTGGAGGATGGAGGAGTTTACAGAGATAAGGAGGGGTTAGGGCCTGGAGGACGTTACAGAGATAGGGAGGGTTTAGGGCTTGAAGGAGTTTACAGAGATAGGGAGGGTTGTAGGGGCTGGAGGAGGTTACAGAGATAGGGAGGGTTGTGGAGGCTGGAGGAGTTTACAGAGATAGGGAGGGTTGTAGGGGCAGGAGGAGGTTACAGAGATAGGGAGAGTTATAGGGGCAGGAGGAGGTTACGGAGATAGGGAGGGGTGTAGGGGCTGGAGGAGGTTACAGAGATAGGGAGGGTTTAGGGCCTGGAGGAGGTTACAGAGATAGGGTGGGTTGTAGGGGCTGGAGACGGTTACAGAGATAGGGAGGGTTATATAGGCCGTTGGAGGTTACAGAGATAGGGACGGTTGAAGGGGCTGGAGGAGGTTACAGAGATAGGGAGGGTTGTAGGGGCTGGAGGTCTTTACAGCGATAGGGAGGGGTGTAGGGGCTGGAGGAGGTTACAGAGATAAGGAGTGGCGTAATGGCTGGAGGAGGTTACAGAGATAGGGAGGGTTGTAGGGGCTGGAGGAGGTTACAGAGATAGGGAGGGTTTAGGGCTTGAAGGAGTTTACAGAGATAGGGAGGGTTGTACGGGCTGGAGGAGGTTACAGAGATAGGGAGGGTTGTAGGGGCTGGAGGATGTTACAGTGATAGGGAGGGTTGTAGGGGCTGGAGGAGGTTACAGAGATAGGGACAGATGTAGGGGCTGGAGGAGGTTACAGAGATAGGGAGGGTTGTGGAGGCTGGAGGAGTTTACAGAGATAGGGAGGGCTGTAGGGGCAGGAGGAGGTAACAGAGATAGGGACAGTTGTAGGGGCTGGAGGAGGTTACAGAGATAGGGAGGGTTGTGGAGGCTGGAGGAGCTTACAGAGATAGGGAGGGTTTAGGGCCTGGATGAGGTTACAGAGATAGGGAGGGGTGTAGGGGCTGGAGGAGTTTACAGCGATAGGGAGGGGTGTAGGGGCTGGAGGAGGTTACAGAGATAGGTCGGGTTTTAGGGGCTGGAGGAGGTTACAAGGTTAGGGAGGGTTGTAGGAGCTGGAGGATGTTACAGAGATAGGGAGGGTTTGAGGGGCTGGAGGAGGTCACAGAGATAGGGAGGGTCTAGGGCCTGGAGGACGTTACCGAGATAGGGAGGGTTGTAGGGGCTGGAGGAGGTTACAGAGATAGGGAGGGTTGTAGGGGCTGGATGAGGTTATAGAGATAGGGGGGGGTGTCGGGGCTGGAGGAGGTTACAGAGAAAGGGACAGTTGTAGGGGCTGGAGGAGGTTACAGAGATAGGGAGGGTTGTGGAGGCTGGAGGAGTTTACAGAGATAGGGAGGGCTGTAGGGGCAGGAGGAGGTAACAGAGATAGGGAGGGGTGTAGTGGCAGGAGGAGGTTACAGATATAGGGGAGTTGTAGGGGCTGGAGGAGGTTACAGAGATAGGGAGGGTATAGGGCCTGGAGGAGGTTACAGAGATAGGGAGGGTTTAGGGCTTGAAGGAGTTTACAGAGATAGGGAGGGTTGTAGGGGCTGGAGGAGGTTACAGAGATAGGGAGGGTTGTAGGGGCTGGAGGATGTTACAGTGATAGGGAGGGTTGTAGGGACTGGAGGAGGTTACAGAGATAGGGAGGGTTGTGGAGGCTGGAGGAGTTTACAGAGATAGGGAGGGCTGTAGGGGCAGGAGGAGGTAACAGAGATAGGGAGGGTTTAGGGCCTGGAGGAGGTTACAGAGATAGGGAGGGTTGTAGGGGATGGAGGAGGTTACAGAGATAGGGAGGGTTTTAGCGGCTGGAGGAGGTTACAGAGATAGGGAGGGTTGTAGGGGCAGGAGGAGGTTACAGAGATAGGGAGGGTTGTAGAGGCTGGAGGAGGTTACAGAGATAGGGAGGGTTGTAGGGGCTGGAAGAGGTTAGAGATAGGGAGGGATGTAGGGGCTGGAGGATGTTACACAGATAGGGAGGGTCGTGGGGGCTGGAGGAGGTTACAGAGACAGGGAGAGTTGTAGGAAATGGAGGTTACAGAGATAGGGAGGGTTTAGGGCCTGGAGGAGGTTACAGTGATAGGGAGGGTTCAGGGGCTGGAGCAGGTTACAGAGATAGGGAGGGTTGTAGGGGCTGGAGCATGTTACAGTGATCGGGAGGGTTGTAGGGGCTGGAGGAGGTTACAGAGATAGGGAGGGTTGTGGAGGCTGGAGGAGTTTACAGAGATAAGGAGGGTTTAGGGCCTGGAGGAAGTTACAGAGATAGGGAGGGTTTAGGGCTTGAAGGAGTTTACAGAGATAGGGAGGGTTGTAGGGGCTGGAGGAGGTTACAGAGATAGGGAGGGTTGTGGAGGCTGGAGGAGTTTACAGAGATAGGGAGGGTTGTAGGGGCAGGAGGAGGTTACAGAGATAGGGAGAGTTATTGGGGCAGGAGGAGGTTACGGAGATAGGGAGGGGTGTAGGGGCTGGAGGAGGTTACAGAGATAGGGAGGGTTTAGGGCCTGGAGGAGGTTACAGAGATAGGGTGGGTTGTAGGGGCTGGAGACGGTTACAGAGATAGGGATGGTTATATAGGCCGTTGGAGGTTTCAGAGATAGGGACGGTTGAAGGGGCTGGAGGAGGTTACAGAGATAGGGAGGGGTGCAGGTGCTGGAGGAGGTTACAGAGATAGGGAGGGTTTAGGGCCTGGAGGAGGTTACAGAGATAGGGAGGGTTTAGGGCTTGAAGGAGTTTACAGAGATAGGGAGGTTTGTAGGGGCTGGAGGAGGTAACAGAGATAGGGAGGGTTGTAGGGGCTGGAGGATGTTACAGTGATAGGGAGGGTTGTAGGGGCTGCAGGAGGTTACAGAGATAGGGACAGTTGTAGGGACTGGAGGAGGTTACAGAGATAGGGAGGGTTGTGGAGGCTGGAGGAGTTTACAGAGATAGGGAGGGCTGTAGGGGCAGGAGGAGGTAACAGAGATAGGGAGGGTTTAGGGCCTGGAGGAGGTTACAGAGATAGGGAGGGTTGTAGGGGATGGAGGAGGTTACAGAGATAGGGAACGGTTTAGGGGATGGAGGATGTTACAGTGATAGGGAGGGTTTTAGCGGCTGGAGGAGGTTACAGAGATAGGGAGGGTTGTAGGGGCAGGAGGAGGTTACAGAGATAGGGAGGGTTGTAGAGGCTGGAGAAGGTTACAGAGATAGGGAGGGTTGTAGGGGCTGGAAGAGGTTAGAGATAGGGAGGGATGTAGGGGCTGGAGGATGTTACACAGATAAGGAGGGTCGTGGGGGCTGGAGGAGGTTACAGAGACAGGGAGAGTTGTAGGAAATGGAGGTTACAGAGATAGGGAGGGTTTAGGGCCTGGAGGAGGTTACAGTGATAGGGAGGGTTCAGGGGCTGGAGGAGGTTACAGAGATAGGGAGGGTTGTGGAGGCTGGAGGAGTTTACAGAGATAAGGAGGGTTTAGGGCCTGGAGCATGTTACAGTGATCGGGAGGGTTGTAGGGGCTGGAGGAGGTTACAGAGATAGGGAGGGTTGTGGAGGCTGGAGGAGTTTACAGAGATAAGGAGGGTTTAGGGCCTGGAGGAAGTTACAGAGATAGGGAGGGTTTAGGGCTTGAAGGAGTTTACAGAGATAGGGAGGGTTGTAGGGGCTGGAGGAGGTTACAGAGATAGGGAGGGTTGTGGAGGATGGAGGAGTTTACAGAGATAAGGAGGGGTTAGGGCCTGGAGGACGTTACAGAGATAGGGAGGGTTTAGGGCTTGAAGGAGTTTACAGAGATAGGGAGGGTTGTAGGGGCTGGAGGAGGTTACAGAGATAGGGAGGGTTGTGGAGGCTGGAGGAGTTTACAGAGATAGGGAGGGTTGAAGGGGCAGGAGGAGGTTACAGAGATAGGGAGAGTTATAGGGGCAGGAGGAGGTTACGGAGATAGGGAGGGGTGTAGGGGCTGGAGGAGGTTACAGAGATAGGGAGGGTTTAGGGCCTGGAGGAGGTTACAGAGATAGGGTGGGTTGTAGGGGCTGGAGACGGTTACAGAGATAGGGAGGGTTATATAGGCCGTTGGAGGTTACAGAGATAGGGACGGTTGAAGGGGCTGGAGGAGGTTACAGAGATAGGGAGGGTTGTAGGGGCTGGAGGTCTTTACAGCGATAGGGAGGGGTGTAGGGGCTGGAGGAGGTTACAGAGATAAGGAGTGGCGTAATGGCTGGAGGAGGTTACAGAGATAGGGAGGGTTGTAGGGGCTGGAGGAGGTTACAGAGATAGGGAGGGTTTAGGGCTTGAAGGAGTTTACAGAGATAGGGAGGGTTGTACGGGCTGGAGGAGGTTACAGAGATAGGGAGGGTTGTAGGGGCTGGAGGATGTTACAGTGATAGGGAGGGTTGTAGGGGCTGGAGGAGGTTACAGAGATAGGGACAGATGTAGGGGCTGGAGGAGGTTACAGAGATAGGGAGGGTTGTGGAGGCTGGAGGAGTTTACAGAGATAGGGAGGGCTGTAGGGGCAGGAGGAGGTAACAGAGATAGGGACAGTTGTAGGGGCTGGAGGAGGTTACAGAGATAGGGAGGGTTGTGGAGGCTGGAGGAGCTTACAGAGATAGGGAGGGTTTAGGGCCTGGATGAGGTTACAGAGATAGGGAGGGGTGTAGGGGCTGGAGGAGTTTACAGCGATAGGGAGGGGTGTAGGGGCTGGAGGAGGTTACAGAGATAGGTCGGGTTTTAGGGGCTGGAGGAGGTTACAAGGTTAGGGAGGGTTGTAGGAGCTGGAGGATGTTACAGAGATAGGGAGGGTTGGAGGGGCTGGAGGAGGTCACAGAGATAGGGAGGGTCTAGGGCCTGGAGGACGTTACCGAGATAGGGAGGGTTGTAGGGGCTGGAGGAGGTTACAGAGATAGGGAGGGTTGTAGGGGCTGGATGAGGTTATAGAGATAGGGGGGGTGTCGGGGCTGGAGGAGGTTACAGAGAAAGGGACAGTTGTAGGGGCTGGAGGAGGTTACAGAGATAGGGAGGGTTGTGGAGGCTGGAGGAGTTTACAGAGATAGGGAGGGCTGTAGGGGCAGGAGGAGGTAACAGAGATAGGGAGGGGTGTAGTGGCAGGAGGAGGTTACAGATATAGGGGAGTTGTAGGGGCTGGAGGAGGTTACAGAGATAGGGAGGGTATAGGGCCTGGAGGAGGTTACAGAGATAGGGAGGGTTTAGGGCTTGAAGGAGTTTACAGAGATAGGGAGGGTTGTAGGGGCTGGAGGAGGTTACAGAGATAGGGAGGGTTGTAGGGGCTGGAGGATGTTACAGTGATAGGGAGGGTTGTAGGGACTGGAGGAGGTTACAGAGATAGGGAGGGTTGTGGAGGCTGGAGGAGTTTACAGAGATAGGGAGGGCTGTAGGGGCAGGAGGAGGTAACAGAGATAGGGAGGGTTTAGGGCCTGGAGGAGGTTACAGAGATAGGGAGGGTTGTAGGGGATGGAGGAGGTTACAGAGATAGGGAGGGTTTTAGCGGCTGGAGGAGGTTACAGAGATAGGGAGGGTTGTAGGGGCAGGAGGAGGTTACAGAGATAGGGAGGGTTGTAGAGGCTGGAGGAGGTTACAGAGATAGGGAGGGTTGTAGGGGCTGGAAGAGGTTAGAGATAGGGAGGGATGTAGGGGCTGGAGGATGTTACACAGATAGGGAGGGTCGTGGGGGCTGGAGGAGGTTACAGAGACAGGGAGAGTTGTAGGAAATGGAGGTTACAGAGATAGGGAGGGTTTAGGGCCTGGAGGAGGTTACAGTGATAGGGAGGGTTCAGGGGCTGGAGCAGGTTACAGAGATAGGGAGGGTTGTAGGGGCTGGAGCATGTTACAGTGATCGGGAGGGTTGTAGGGGCTGGAGGAGGTTACAGAGATAGGGAGGGTTGTGGAGGCTGGAGGAGTTTACAGAGATAAGGAGGGTTTAGGGCCTGGAGGAAGTTACAGAGATAGGGAGGGTTTAGGGCTTGAAGGAGTTTACAGAGATAGGGAGGGTTGTAGGGGCTGGAGGAGGTTACAGAGATAGGGAGGGTTGTGGAGGCTGGAGGAGTTTACAGAGATAGGGAGGGTTGTAGGGGCAGGAGGAGGTTACAGAGATAGGGAGAGTTATTGGGGCAGGAGGAGGTTACAGAGATAGGGTGGGTTGTAGGGGCTGGAGACGGTTACAGAGATAGGGATGGTTATATAGGCCGTTGGAGGTTTCAGAGATAGGGACGGTTGAAGGGGCTGGAGGAGGTTACAGAGATAGGGAGAGGTGTAGGGGCTGGAGGACTTTACAGCGATAGGGAGGGGTGTAGGGGCTGGAGGAGGTTACAGAGATAAGGAGTGGCGTAATGGCTGGAGGAGGTTACAGAGATAGGGAGGGTTGTAGGGGCTGGAGGAGGTTACAGAGATAGGGAGGGTTTAGGGCTTGAAGGAGTTTACAGAGATAGGGACGGTTGTACGGGCTGGAGGAGGTTACAGAGATAGGGAGGGTTGTAGGGGCTGGAGGATGTTACAGTGATAGGGAGGGTTGTAGGGGCTGGAGGAGGTTACAGAGATAGGGACAGATGTAGGGGCTGGAGGAGGTTACAGAGATAGGGAGGGTTGTGGAGGCTGGAGGAGTTTACAGAGATAGGGAGGGCTGTAGGGGCAGGAGGAGGTAACAGAGATAGGGACAGTTGTAGGGGCTGGAGGAGGTTACAGAGATAGGGAGGGTTGTGGAGGCTGGAGGAGCTTACAGAGATAGGGAGGGTTTAGGGCCTGGATGAGGTTACAGAGATAGGGAGGGGTGTAGGGGCTGGAGGAGTTTACAGCGATAGGGAGGGGTGTAGGGGCTGGAGGAGGTTACAGAGATAGGTCGGGTTTTAGGGGCTGGAGGAGGTTACAAGGTTAGGGAGGGTTGTAGGAGCTGGAGGATGTTACAGAGATAGGGAGGGTTGGAGGGGCTGGAGGAGGTCACAGAGATAGGGAGGGTTAAGGGCCTGGAGGACGTTACCGAGATAGGGAGGGTTGTAGGGGCTGGAGGAGGTTACAGAGATAGGGAGGGTTGTAGGGGCTGGATGAGGTTATAGAGATAGGGGGGGTGTCGGGGCTGGAGGAGGTTACAGAGAAAGGGACAGTTGTAGGGGCTGGAGGAGGTTACAGAGATAGGGAGGGTTGTGGAGGCTGGAGGAGCTTACAGAGATAGGGAGGGTTTAGGGCCTGGAGGAGGTTACAGAGATAGGGAGGGTTTAGGGCTTGAAGGAGTTTACAGAGATAGGGAGGGTTGTAGGGGCTGGAGGAGGTTACAGAGATAGGGAGGGTTGTAGGGGCTGGAGGATGTTACAGTGATAGGGAGGGTTGTAGGGGCTGGAGGAGGTTACAGAGATAGGGACAGTTGTAGGGGCTGGAGGAGGTTACAGAGATAGGGAGGGTTGTGGAGGCTGGAGGAGTTTACAGAGATAGGGAGGGCTGTAGGGGCAGGAGGAGGTAACAGAGATAGGGAGGGGTGTAGTGGCAGGAGGAGGTTACAGATATAGGGGAGTTGTAGGGGCTGGAGGAGGTTACAGAGATAGGGAGGGTATAGGGCCTGGAGGAGGTTACAGAGATAGGGAGGGTTTAGGGCTTGAAGGAGTTTACAGAGATAGGGAGGGTTGTAGGGGCTGGAGGAGGTTACAGAGATAGGGAGGGTTGTAGGGGCTGGAGGATGTTACAGTGATAGGGAGGGTTGTAGGGACTGGAGGAGGTTACAGAGATAGGGAGGGTTGTGGAGGCTGGAGGAGTTTACAGAGATAGGGAGGGCTGTAGGGGCAGGAGGAGGTAACAGAGATAGGGAGGGTTTAGGGCCTGGAGGAGGTTACAGAGATAGGGAGGGTTGTAGGGGATGGAGGAGGTTACAGAGATAGGGAGGGTTTTAGCGGCTGGAGGAGGTTACAGAGATAGGGAGGGTTGTAGGGGCAGGAGGAGGTTACAGAGATAGGGAGGGTTGTAGAGGCTGGAGGAGGTTATAGAGATAGGGAGGGTTGTAGGGGCTGGAAGAGGTTAGAGATAGGGAGGGATGTAGGGGCTGGAGGATGTTACACAGATAGGGAGGGTCGTGGGGGCTGGAGGAGGTTACAGAGACAGGGAGAGTTGTAGGAAATGGAGGTTACAGAGATAGGGAGGGTTTAGGGCCTGGAGGAGGTTACAGTGATAGGGAGGGTTCAGGGGCTGGAGCAGGTTACAGAGATAGGGAGGGTTGTAGGGGCTGGAGCATGTTACAGTGATCGGGAGGGTTGTAGGGGCTGGAGGAGGTTACAGAGATAGGGAGGGTTGTGGAGGCTGGAGGAGTTTACAGAGATAAGGAGGGTTTAGGGCCTGGAGGAAGTTACAGAGATAGGGAGGGTTTAGGGCTTGAAGGAGTTTACAGAGATAGGGAGGGTTGTAGGGGCTGGAGGAGGTTACAGAGATAGGGAGGTTTGTGGAGGCTGGAGGAGTTTACAGAGATAGGGAGGGTTGTAGGGGCAGGAGGAGGTTACAGAGATAGGGAGAGTTATAGGGGCAGGAGGAGGTTACGGAGATAGGGAGGGGTGTAGGGGCTGGAGGAGGTTACAGAGATAGGGAGGGTTTAGGGCCTGGAGGAGGTTACAGAGATAGGGTGGGTTGTAGGGGCTGGAGACGGTTACAGAGATAGGGAGGGTTATATAGGCCGTTGGAGGTTACAGAGATAGGGACGGTTGAAGGGGCTGGAGGAGGTTACAGAGATAGGGAGAGGTGTAGGGGCTGGAGGACTTTACAGCGATAGGGAGGGGTGTAGGGGCTGGAGGAGGTTACAGAGATAAGGAGTGGCGTAATGGCTGGAGGAGGTTACAGAGATAGGGAGGGTTGTAGGGGCTGGAGGAGGTTACAGAGATAGGGAGGGTTTAGGGCTTGAAGGAGTTTACAGAGATAGGGACGGTTGTACGGGCTGGAGGAGGTTACAGAGATAGGGAGGGTTGTAGGGGCTGGAGGATGTTACAGTGATAGGGAGGGTTGTAGGGGCTGGAGGAGGTTACAGAGATAGGGACAGATGTAGGGGCTGGAGGAGGTTACAGAGATAGGGAGGGTTGTGGAGGCTGGAGGAGTTTACAGAGATAGGGAGGGCTGTAGGGGCAGGAGGAGGTAACAGAGATAGGGACAGTTGTAGGGGCTGGAGGAGGTTACAGAGATAGGGAGGGTTGTGGAGGCTGGAGGAGCTTACAGAGATAGGGAGGGTTTAGGGCCTGGATGAGGTTACAGAGATAGGGAGGGGTGTAGGGGCTGGAGGAGTTTACAGCGATAGGGAGGGGTGTAGTGGCTGGAGGAGGTTACAGAGATAGGTCGGGTTTTAGGGGCTGGAGGAGGTTACAAGGTTAGGGAGGGTTGTAGGAGCTGGAGGATGTTACAGAGATAGGGAGGGTTGGAGGGGCTGGAGGAGATTACAGAGATAGGGAGGGTTGTAGGGGCTGGAGGAGGTCACAGAGATAGGGAGGGTTTAGGGCCTGGAGGACGTTACCGAGATAGGGAGGGTTGTAGGGGCTGGAGGAGGTTACAGAGATAGGGAGGGTTGTAGGGGCTGGATGAGGTTATAGAGATAGGGGGGGTGTCGGGGCTGGAGGAGGTTACAGAGAAAGGGACAGTTGTAGGGGCTGGAGGAGGTTACAGAGATAGGGAGGGTTGTGGAGGCTGGAGGAGCTTACAGAGATAGGGAGGGTTTAGGGCCTGGAGGAGGTTACAGAGATAGGGAGGGTTTAGGGCTTGAAGGAGTTTACAGAGATAGGGAGGGTTGTAGGGGCTGGAGGAGGTTACAGAGATAGGGAGGGTTGTAGGGGCTGGAGGATGTTACAGTGATAGGGAGGGTTGTAGGGGCTGGAGGAGGTTACAGAGATAGGGACAGTTGTAGGGGCTGGAGGAGGTTACAGAGATAGGGAGGGTTGTGGAGGCTGGAGGAGTTTACAGAGATAGGGAGGGCTGTAGGGGCAGGAGGAGGTAACAGAGATAGGGAGGGGTGTAGGGGCAGGAGGAGGTTACAGATATAGGGGGGTTGTAGGGGCTGGAGGAGGTTACAGAGATAGGGAGGGTATAGGGCCTGGAGGAGGTTACAGAGATAGGGAGGGTTGTAGGGGATGGAGGAGGTTACAGAGATAGGGAGGGTTTAGGGCTTGAAGGAGTTTACAGAGATAGGGAGGGTTGTAGTGGCTGGAGGAGGTTACAGAGATAGGGAGGGCTGTAGGGGCTGGAGGATGTTACAGTGATAGGGAGGGTTGAAGGGGCTGGAGGAGGTTACAGAGATAGGGAGAGTTATAGGGGATGGAGGAGGTTACAGAGATAGGGAGGGTTGTAGGGGCAGGAGGAGGTTACAGAGATAGGGAGGGGTGTAGGGGCTGGAGGAGGTTACAGAGATAGGGAGGGTTTAGGGCCTGGAGGAGGTTACAGAGATAGGGAGGGTTGTAGGGGCTGGAGACGGTTACAGAGATAGGGAGGGTTATATAGGCCGTTGGAGGTTACAGAGATAGGGACGGTTGAAGGGGCTGGAGGAGGTTACAGAGATAGGGAGAGGTGTAGGGGCTGGAGGACTTTACAGCGATAGGGAGGGGAGTAGGGGCTGGAGGAGGTTACAGAGATAAGGAGTGGTGTAATGGCTGGAGGAGGTTACAGAGATAGGGAGGGTTGTAGGGGCTGGAGGAGGTCACAGAGATAGGGAGGGTTGTAGGGGCTGGAGGAGGTTACAGAGATAGGGAGGTTTGTAGGTGCTGGAGAAGGTAACAGAGATAGGGAGGGTTTTAGGGGCTGGAGGAGGTTACAAGGTTAGGGAGGGTTGTAGGAGCTGGAGGATGTTACAGAGATAGGGAGGGTTTAGGGCCTGGAGGACGTTACCGAGATAGGGACGGTTGTAGGGGCTGGAGCAGGTTACAGAGATAGGGAGGGTTGTAGGGGCTGGAGGATGTTACAGTGATAGGGAGGGTTGTAGGGGCTGGAGGAGGTTACAGAGATAGGGACAGTTGTAGGGGCTGGAGGAGGTTACAGAGATAGGGAGGGTTGTGGAGGCTGGAGGAGCTTACAGAGATAGGGAGGGTTTAGGGCCTGGAGGAGGTTACAGAGATAGGGAGGGTTTAGGGCTTGAAGGGGTTTACGGAGATAGGGAGGGTTGTAGGGGCTGGAGGAGGTTACAGAGATAGGGAGGGTTGTAGGGGCTGGAGGAGGTTACAGAGATAGGGACAGTTGTAGGGACTGGAGGAGGTTACAGAGATAGGGAGGGTTGTGGAGGCTGGAGGAGTTTACAGA
This sequence comes from Isurus oxyrinchus, assembly GCA_026770705.1. Taxonomy (NCBI): domain Eukaryota; kingdom Metazoa; phylum Chordata; class Chondrichthyes; order Lamniformes; family Lamnidae; genus Isurus; species Isurus oxyrinchus. The sequence goes on along the minus strand of JANJGN010001258.1, from coordinate 131,889 downwards.
GATAGGGAGGGCTGTAGGGGCAGGAGGAGGTAACAGAGATAGGGAGGGTTTAGGGCCTGGAGGAGGTTACAGAGATAGGGAGGGTTGTAGGGGATGGAGGAGGTTACAGAGATAGGGAGGGTTTTAGCGGCTGGAGGAGGTTACAGAGATAGGGAGGGTTGTAGGGGCAGGAGGAGGTTACAGAGATAGGGAGGGATGTAGGGGCTGGAGGATGTTACACAGATAGGGAGGGTCGTGGGGGCTGGAGGAGGTTACAGAGACAGGGAGAGTTGTAGGAAATGGAGGTTACAGAGATAGGGAGGGTTTAGGGCCTGGAGGAGGTTACAGTGATAGGGAGGGTTCAGGGGCTGGAGCAGGTTACAGAGATAGGGAGGGTTGTAGGGGCTGGAGCATGTTACAGTGATCGGGAGGGTTGTAGGGGCTGGAGGAGGTTACAGAGATAGGGAGGGTTGTGGAGGCTGGAGGAGTTTACAGAGATAAGGAGGGTTTAGGGCCTGGAGGAAGTTACAGAGATAGGGAGGGTTTAGGGCTCGAAGGAGTTTACAGAAAGAGGGAGGGTTGTAGGGGCTGGAGGAGGTTACAGAGATAGGGAGGGTTGTGGAGGCTGGAAGAGTTTACAGAGATAAGGAGGGTTTAGGGCCTGGAGGAAGTTACAGAGATAGGGAGGGTTTAGGGCTTGAAGGAGTTTACAGAGATAGGGAGGGTTGTAAGGGCTGGAGGAGGTTACAGAGATAGGGAGGGCTGTAGGGGCTGGAGGATGTTACAGTGATAGGGAGGGTTATAGGGGCTGGAGGAGGTTACAGAGATAGGGAGGGTTGTAGGGGCAGGAGGAGGTTACAGAGATAGGGAGGGGTGTAGGGGCTGGAGGAGGTTACAGAGATAGGGAGGGTTTAGGGCCTGGAGGAGGTTACAGAGCTAGGGAGGGTTGTAGGGGATGGAGGAGGTTACAGAGATAGGGAGGGTTGTAGGGGCTGGAGGAGGTTACAGAGATAGGGAGGGGTGTAGAGGCTGGAGGAGGTTACAGAGATAGGGAGGGTTGTAGGGGCTGGAGGAGTTTACAGAGCTAGGGAGGGTTGTAGGGGATGGAGGAGGTTACAGAGATAGGGAGGGTTTTAGGGGCTGGAGGAGGTTACAGAGATAGGGACGGTTGTAGAGGCTGGAGGATGTTACAGAGATAGGGAGGGATGTAGAGGCTGGAGGAGGTTACAGAGATAGGGAGGGTTGTAGAGGCTGGAGGAGGTTACAGAGATAGGGAGGGGTGTAGGGGCTGGAGGAGGTTACAGCGATTGGGAGGGTTGTGGGCTGATGTGTGAAGTGGACTCGGTGTAGACGTTTGGGTGAGTTGAAGTTCACAGAGGGTAGATTGTGCAAGCGTTACTGGGGGTGGATTGGGGTTGTTGAGAATGAAACGTGTTTTTAGCAGCAGATGGATTGACACAGGGTCTGAATCAGGTGAAACAGGAGAGTGAGCGATGACACAAGTACCTGGTCGGATATTGATCTCTGGGTGAAAGGTAACATTGAAGTAGCAAACAGCCAGTTTCAGCCTCAGACAGTATTTGTAAATTCATTCACAGGATGTGGGTGTCGCTGGCCGGGCCCAGCATTTATTGTCCATCACTCGTCGCCCCCTTGAGAAGGTGGTGGTGAGCTGCCTTCTTGAAATGCTGCGGTCCCTGTGGTGTAGGTACACCCACAGTGCTGTTAGGGAGGGAGTTCCAGGATTTTGTCCCTGTGGTGTAGATACACCCACAGTGCTGTTAGGGAGGGAGTTCCAGGATTTTGTCCCTGTGGTGTAGGTACACCCACAGCGCTGTTAGGGAGGGAGTTCCAGGATTTTGTCCCTGTGGTGTAGGTACACCCACAGCGCTGTTAGGGAGGGAGTTCCAGGATTTTGTCCCTGTGGTGTAGGTACACCCACAGCGCTGTTAGGGAGGGAGTTCCAGGATTTTGTCCCTGTGGTGTAGGTACACCCACAGCGCTGTTAGGGAGGGAGTTCCAGGATTTTGTCCCTGTGGTGTAGGTACACCCACCGTGCTGTTAGGGAGGGAGTTCCAGGATTTTGTCCGTGTGGTGTAGGTACACCCACAGTGCTGTTAGGGAGGGAGTTCCAGGATTTTGTCCCTGTGGTGTAGGTACACCCACAGTGCTGTTAGGGAGGGAGTTCCAGGATTTTGTCCCTGTGGTGTAGGTACACCCACAGCGCTGTTAGGGAGGGAGTTCCAGGATTTTGTCCCTGTGGTGTAGGTACACCCACCGTGCTGTTAGGGAGGGAGTTCCAGGATTTTGTCCATGTGGTGTAGTTACACCCACCGTGCTGTTAGGGAGGGAGTTCCAGGATTTTGTCCATGTGGTGTAGTTACACCCACAGCGCTGTTAGGGAGGGAGTTCCATGATTTTGTCCGTGTGGTGTAGGTACACCCACAGTGCTGTTAGAGAGGGAGTTCCAGGATTTTGTCCGTGTGGTGTAGGTACACCCACGGCGCTGTTAGGGAGGGAGTTCCAGGATTTTGTCCCTGTGGTGTAGGTACACCCACAGCGCTGTTAGGGAGGGAGTTCCAGGATTTTGTCCCTGTGGTGTAGGTACACCCACAGTGCTGTTAGGGAGGGAGTTCCAGGATTTTGTCCGTGTGGTGTAGGTACACCCACAGTGCTGTTAGGGAGGGAGTTCCAGGATTTTGTCCCTGTGGTGTAGGTACACCCACAGTGCTGTTAGGGAGGGAGTTCCAGGATTTTGTCCCCGTGTGGTGTGGGTACACCCACAGTGCTGTTAGGGAGGGAGTTCCAGGATTTTGTCCCTGTGGTGTAGGTACACCCACGGCGCTGTTAGGGAGGGAGTTCCAGGATTTTGTCCCTGTGGTGTAGGTACACCCACAGTGCTGTTAGGGAGGGAGTTCCAGGATTTTGTCCATGTGGTGTAGGTACACCCACAGTGCTGTTAGGGAGGGAGTTCCAGGATTTTGACCCAGCGACAGTGAACGAACGGCCAATATATTTCCAAGTCAGGATGGTGAGTGACTTGGAGGGGAACTTCCAGGCGGTGGTGTTCCCATCTATCTGCTGCCCTTGTCCTTCTGGATTGTAGAGGTCGTGGGTTTGGAAGGTGCTGTCGAAGGAGCCTTGGTGAATTCCTGCAGTGCATCTTGTAGATGGTACACACACTGCTGCTACTGTGTGTTGGTGGTGGAGGGAGTGAATGTCTGTGGATGGGGTGCCAATCCAGCGGGGCTGCTTTGTCCTGGACGGTGTCCAGCTTCTTGAGTGTTGTGGGAGCTGCACTCACCCAGGCAAGTGAGGAGTATTCCATCACACTCCTGACTTGTGCCTTGTAGATGGTGGACAGGCTTTGGGGGGTCAGGAGGTGAGTTACTCTCCGCAGGATTCCCAGCCTCTGACCTGCTCTTGTAGCCACAGTATTTATATGGCTGGTCCCAGTTCAGTTTCTGGTCAATGGTAACCCCCAGGATGTTGATAGTGGGGGGATTCAGTGATGGTAATACCATTGAACATCAAGGGGCGATGGTTAGATTCTCTCTTGTTGGAGATGGTCATTGCGTGACACGTGTGTGGTGTGAATGTTACTTGCCACTTGTCAGCCCAAGCCTGGATATTGTCCAGGTCTTGCTGCATTTGGACATGGACTGCTTCAGTATCTGAGGAGTTGTGAATGGTGCTGAACATTGTGCAATCATCAGCGAACATCCCCACTTCTGACCTTATGATGGAAGGAAGGTCAGTGATGAAGCAGCTGGAGATGGTTGGGCCGAGGACACTAACCCTGAGGAACTCCTGCAGTGATGTCCTGGAGCTGCGGTGGGTAGCGAGGGAATGGAGTTTGGAGTGACGAATGGAGCAAATGGCTTTGCTGTCCCAGTGTTTATTCGGGGAATGTTTCTGCTCATTGAGAAGCGGGTGTTGGATACGCAGTCGGATAATGTGGCAGCAGGGGCCGTGCCGAGAGGGAAGGTGGCGATCTTGAGCTGGGCGCTGTCAGCGTGAGTGAACGCGACCACTGGGGTGTCAGAGGGCGCCGACGCGGGGAAGCAGACGACAAATGGGAGGGAACCCAGGGGAGATACTTGGGGACACCAGAGGGAATGCAGCATCAGCAGCCAGAGAGAGGGGCAGCAGGTAGCTCTCTGGGCTTGGCTGCTCAGCTGTGAAGACAGGAACTCAGATACCCCACCCTGCCCTCACACGCTCACCGCAAGTCTGCTTCTCGTTCGGCTCCAGGGAGGCTGATTTCTTCCTCTTGCCGCGACTGTGCACTGAGGGTCGACCCCGATACAATCGCTGTCGGAGGGGCTGCCTGGCTGCAGGAGCACAACACAGCAAGCGGTGCGGGGAATCTGCAGAAACATCAATGGTGCACATCAGATGGAGCATTCCTCTGGACGTAAACCCTGTGCTGTACCTGTCCTGGGAGTGTTTGATGGGGACAGTGTAGAGGGAGCTTTATTTTGTATCTAACCCCGTGCTGTACCTGTCCTGGGAGTGTTTGATGGGGACAGTGTAGAGGGAGCTTTACTCTGTATCTAACCCCGTGCTGTACCTGTCCTGGGAGTGTTTGATGGGGACAGTGTAGAGGGAGATTTACTCTGTATCTAACCCCGTGCTGTACCTGTCCTGGGAGTGTTTGATGGGGACAGTGTACAGGGAGCTTTACTCTGTGTCTAACCCCATGCTGTACCTGTCCTGGGAGTGTTTGATGGGGGCAGTGTAGAGGGAGATTTATTCTGTATCTAACCCTGTGCTGTACCTGTCCTGGGAGTGTTTGATGGGGACAGTGTAGAGGGAGATTTACTCTGTATCTAACCCCGTGCTGTACCTGTCCTGGGAGTGTTTGATGGGGACAGTGTAGAGGGAGATTTACTCTGTATCTAACCCTGTGCTGTACCTGTCCTGGGAGTGTTTGATGGGGGCAGTGTAGAGGGAGATTTATTCTGTATCTAACCCTGTGCTGTACCTGTCCTGGGAGTGTTTGATGGGGACAGTGTAGAGGGAGCTTTATTTTGTATCCAACACCATGCTCCACCTGTATTGGGACAGTTTGATGGGGACAGTGTAGAGGGAGATTTACTCTGTATCTAACCCCGTGCTGTACCTGTCCTGGGAGTGTTTGATGGGGACAGTGTAGAGGGAGATTTACTCTGCATCTAACCCCGTGCTGTACCTTTCCTGGGAGTGTTTGATGGGGACAGTGTAGAGGGAGATTTACTCTGTATCTAACCCCGTGCTGTACCTGTCCTGGGAGTGTTTGATGGGGACAGTGTAGAGGCAGCTTTACTCCGTATCTAACCCCGTGCTGTACCCGTCCTGGGAGTGTTTGATGGGGACAGTGTAGAGGCAACTTTACTCTGTATCTAACCCAGTGCTGTACCTGTCCTGGGAGTGGTGATGGGGAAAGTGTAGAGGGATATTTACTCTGTATCTAACCCCGTGCTGTACCTGTCCTGGGAGCAGTGATGGGGACAGTGTAGAGGTAGATTTACTCAGTATCTAACCTCGTGCTGTACCTGTCCTGGGAGTGTTTGATGAGGATGGTGTAGAGGGAGATTTACTCTGTATCTAACCCCGTGCTGTACCTGTCCTGGGAGTGTTTGATGGGGACAGTGTAGAGGGAGATTTACTCTGTATCTAACCCCGTGCTGTACCTGTCCTGGGAGTGTTTGATGGGAATATTGTGAAGGAAGCTTTACTCTGTATCTAACCCAGTGCCATAGCTGTTCTGGGAGTACTTGATGGGGAGAGTGTACAAGGAGCTTTAATCTGTATCTAATATCCTTTTGTACGTGTCCTGGGAGTGTTTCATGGGGACAATGTGGATGGAGCTTTACTCTGTATCTAACCCCGTGCTGTATCTGCCCTGGGAGTGTTTAATAGGGACAGTGTGGAGGCAGCTTTACTCTGTATCTAACCCCGTGCTGTACCTGTCCTGGGAGTGTTTGATTGGGACAGTGTAGAGAGAGATTTACTCTGTATCGAACCCCGTGCTGTACCTGTCCTGGGAGTGTGTGATGGGGACAGTGTGGACAGAGCTTTGCTCTGTATCTAACCCCATGCTCTACCTGTCCTGGGACTGTTTGATGGGGACAGTGTAGAGGGAACTTTACTCTGTATCTAACCCCGTGCTGTACCTGTCCTGGGAGTGTTTGATGGGGACAGTGTCGAGGGAGCTTTACTCTTTATCTAACTCCGTGATGTAACTGTCCTGGGAGTGTTTGATGGGGACAGTGAAGGGGGAGATTTACTCTGTATCTAATCCCATGCTGTACTTGTCCTGGGAGTGTTTGATGGGGACAGTGTAGAGGGAGCTTTACTCTGTATCTAACCCTGTGCTGTACCTGTCCTGGGGGTGTTTGATAGGGACAGTGTAGAGGGAGCTTTACTCTGTATCTAACCCTGTGCTGTACCTGTCCTGGGGGTGTTTGATAGGGACAGTGTAGAGGGAGCTTTACTCTGTATCTAACCCCGTGCTGTACCTTTCCTGGGAGTGTTTGATGGGGACAGTGTAGAGGGAGATTTTGTATCTAACCCCGTGCTGTACCTGTCCTGGGAGTGTTTGATGGGGACAGTGTAGAGGGAGCTTTACTCTGTATCTAACCCTGTGCTGTACCTGTCCTGGGAGTGTTTGATGGGGACAGTGTGGAGGGAGGTTTACTCAGTATCTAACCCCGTGCTGTACCTGTCCTGGGAGTGTTTGTTGGGGACAGTATAGAGGGAGATTTACTCTGTATCTAACACCGTGCTGTACCTGTCCTGGGAGTGTTTGATGGGGACAGTGTGGAGGGAGGTTTACTCTGTATCTAACCCCATGCTGTACCTGCCGTGGGAGTGTATGATGGGGACAGTGTAGAGGGAGATTTGCTCTGTATCTCCCTCCGTGCTGTACCTGTTCTGGGAGTGTTTGATGGGGACAGTGTAGAGGGAGATTTACTCTGTATCTAACCCCGTGCTGTACCTGTCCTGGGAGTGTTTGATGTGGACAGTGTAGAGGGAGATTTACTCTGTATCTAACCCCGTGCTGTACCTGTCCTGGGAGTATTTGATGTGGACAGTGTAGAGGGAGATTTACTCTGTATCTAACCCCGTGCTGTACCTGTCCTGGGAGTATTTGATGGGGACAGTGTAGAGGGAGATTTACTCTGTATCTAACACCGTGCTGTACCTGTCCTGGGAGTATTTGCTAGTACTGTGGGAGAGGGTTTAACCAAGAGTAGCAGGCAGATGGGAACTTAAATGGGAAGACAGAAAAGAGGGAAATGAAGATGGGAATGAAGGATAGAAAGCTACAAAGCGAAAGTGGAAGTATTGAGGAAACTAGGGCTAGCTGCAAATACGGCCATAATACAAAATAAGATGTGCAAAAATGTTAAAAAGACAAGTTTCAGGGCACTGTATGCCAATGCACAGAGATTTTGCAATAAGGTACATGATTTAGCAGCACAAATAGATGTAAACAGTCCGACATGACTGAGGCGATGGAGACATGCCTGTAGGGTGACCGAGACTCGCAGCTGAATACCCAAGGGAACTCGGTGTTTAGGAAGAACAGACAGAAGGGAAAAGGAAGAGGCATGGCGCTGTGAGCTATGGACGAAATCAGCGCAACAGAAATGAAGATAATGGGCTCTGGAAATCTCAGTGTGGAGTCAGTCACGGGTGGAGCTCAGAAGCAAAAAGTGGCAGGAAGCATGAGTGGGAGTTGTCTATAGGCCTGCAAACACTAATGATAGGGTAGGGGACGGCATGAAACAGGAAATTGGCGATTTATGTAACAAGGGCGCGACAGTGATCATGGGTAACTTCAATTTACATAGAGACTGGGCAAATCAAATTAGCCATAACACTGTGGCAGATGAATTCCTGGAGTGTGGGCGAAACGGTTTAGACCAGCAGGTCAGGGAGCCGACCAGGGAACAGGTTATCCTGGGTTTGGTACTGTGCAATGAGAAGGGGTTAATTAATAATCCTGTTGTGTGGGGTCCTTTCGGGAAGAGTGACCATAACATGTTAGAGTCCTACATTAGATTGGAAAGTGAAGTATTCCGATCTGAAATCTAAACAAAGGAAACTAAGAAGGTGTGAGTTGGCTAAGATGGATTGGGGAACTTCACTGAGAGACGTGACAGTGGATAGGCAATGCCTGCTATTTAAGGAGTGAGTCTAGGCATTGCAACAGTTAAGTCTTCCTTTCTGGCACAAAATCACGGCAGCAAACTGGCCGGACCATAGCTAAGAAAAGAAATTCAAGATAGTATGAGATCCAAGGGGAGTCACATAAAGTTGCTACAGAAATAGCAAGCCCGAGGATTGGGAGCAGTTTAGAATTCAGCAAAGGAGGGCCAAGAGACTGATTCAAAATGGAAAAATAGCGTGTGAGAGTAAACTTGCAGGAAACATAAAAACTGACTGTGAAAGCTTCTATAAGTACGTAAAAAGATTATTGAAGACAAATGTAGGTCCCTTACAGTCTGAAACAGGGGAACTGATAATAGAGAGAAAGGAAATGGCAGAGCAATAAAAAACGACGACTTTTGTTCTGCCTTCATGGAGGAAGACACAAATAACTTCCCGGAAATACTCGGGAACCAAGGGTTCAGTGGGGAGGAATTGAAGGAAATTCATATCGCTAAAACAATCGTGCTGGAGAAATTAATGGGATTCAAAGCCGATAAGTCCCCAGGGCCCGACAATCTGCATCCCAAGGTACGAAAGAAGCTGGCCGTGGAAACAGAGGAAGCGTTGGGGGTCATCTTTAGATTCTGGTACAGCCCCCTGCAGATTGAAGGGTGGGAAGTGTAAGCCCGCCGTTTAAAAAAGGGCCCGAGAAAACAGGGTATTTCAGATTGGTTAGCCTGACATCAATTGTATGCAACATGCTGGAGTCTGTTATAAAGGATGCGATTACAGGACACTTAGAAAACATCAGGGGGATCAGACAAAGTCAGCATCGAGTTATGAAAGGGAAATCATGATTCACAAATCTCCTGGAGTTTTTTTTTTGAGTGCATGACTAGCAGAAAAGATAAGGGAGAACCAGGGGTCTCACCCCCACTATATCTACCCCAGGAGAGTTTAACAGGATGGAGGGGGGAGGGGGGTGGGAGGGGGGGAAGTGTGTGAACCACGACCCTGCGGGTACCTGCTTTGCTGTATTCTGCTCCTCTGGTTGCAGCCAAGGCCCGTGGCATTACATATGTTACTGACGTGTCCTCGAGGTACTTGTCGACTGGGTCTGGAGAGACTGTGAAGAGGAGGGAAAGAGGGCTCAGTCACCTTGAGCTTTCGAACCCACCGAGACCATTAGTTTGCTGGCACAGTGAAGTCGCAATGGATCAGTCATTTCCAGAATGCATTTCCACAGGCTCGCTCTGCACCGAAATCTCGGTACTACTCCGGTACCAAGCCTACCCTTCTGCTAAAAAAACCAATCACAACAATTCTTGAAAAATTCCAATTTCCAGAACAAATTTCCTCTTCATTAATTCTGATCCTCTCACAGTGCAGCACTCCCTCAGTACTGACCCTCCGACAGTGCAGCACTCCCTCAGTACTGACCCTCCGACAGTGCAGCACTCCCTCAGTACTGACCCTCTGACAGTGCAGCACTTCCTCAGTACTGACCCTCCGACAGTGCAGCTCTCCCTCAGTACTGACCCTCCGACAGTGCAGCACTCCCTCAGTACTGACCCTCCAACAGTGCAGCTCTCCCTCAGTACTGACCCTCTGACAGTGCAGCTCTCCCTTAGTACTGACCCTCCGACAGTGCAGCACTCCCTCAGTACTGACCCTCCGACAGTGCAGCACTCCCTCAGTACTGACTCTCCAACAGTGCAGCTCTCCCTCAGCACTGACCCTCCATCGCTGCAGCACTTCCTCAGTACTGACCCTCCGACAGTGCAGCTCTCCCTCAGTACTGACCCTCTGACAGTGCAGCACTCCCTCAGTACTGACCCTCCGACAGTGCAGCTCTCCCTCAGTACTGACCCTCTGACAGTGCAGCTCTCCCTTAGTACTGACCCTCCGACAGTGCAGCACTCCCTCAGTACTGACCCTCCATCGCTGCAGCACTCCCTCAGTACTGACCCTCTGACAGTGCAGCACTCCCTCAGTACTGACCCTCCGACAGTGCAGCTCTCCCTCAGTACTGATCCTCCAACAGTGCAGCTATCCCTCAGTACTGACCCTCCGACAGTGCGGTTCTCCTTCAGCACTGATGCTCCGACAGTGCAGCACTCCCTCAGTACTGACCCTCCGACAGTGCAGCACTCCCTCAGTACTGACCCTCCAACAGTGCAGCTCTCGCTCAGCACTGACCCTCCGACAGTGCAGCACTCCCTCAGCACTGACCCTCCGACAGTGCAGCTCTCCCTCAGCACTGACCCTCCAACAGTGCAGCACTCCCTCAATACTGAACCCCCGACAGTGCAGCGCTCCCTCAATACTGAACCACTAACAGTGCAGCATTCCCTCAGCACTGATCCTCCGACAGTGCAGCACTCCATCAGCACTGACCCCCCCTTGTCTGTTGGTGCACTGCGGTGTCGGACATGCAGCTCTGAGGGAGAAATTCTGTCTTTCAGATGAGGCTGAATTGGCCCTGTCACGTGGGCCTTATTGGCCATTCCTGAAGGAATAGCAGGGGAAATCCGCCATTGCCCCAATGCCAACGTTTCCCCTCAATCAAAGTCACAAAGAACGAGATTACCTGGTAAAGGTCACACTGTTGTTCCTGGGAACATGTTGCGTGCAAATTGGTTGCTGCGAGCGCTAAATTACAACAGAGTCCGCCAAATGTACTGGAGTAGCTTGAGGTGATTTCAGAACCTCGAGTTCCTGTAATGGGGTGGAAGGAATCCATGTCGGTCTCCAATAGACCCTGATATTCACTCGGTCCCACATGACACAAGTAGCTGGTACCGATGCAGGATGGAACGCAACTGAGGATTGTCATTTACATACCCGCTCACTACATTCAAAATCAACAGCTGCACCAACGACACCCAAAATCAGCACCCTCACCAGCGACACCCAAATTCAGCACCCACACTAATGACACCCAAAATCAGCACCCTCACTGACACCCAAAATCAGCACCCTCACTAATGACACCCAAAATCAGCACCCTCACTAATGACACCCAAATTCAGCAGCCCCACTAATGACACCCAAAATCAGCAACCTCACTAATGACACCCAAATCCAGCAGCCCCACTAATGACACCCAAAATCAGCACCCTCACTAATGACACCCAAAATCAGCCCCATTACTAATGACAACCAAAATCTGCCCCTTCACTAATGACACCCAAAATCAGCAGCCCCACTAATGACACCCAAAATCAGCAGCCCCACTAATGACACCCAAAATCAGCACCCTCACTAATGACACTTAAAATCAGCACCTTCACTAATGAAACATAAAATCAGCCCCATCACGAATGATACCCAAAATCAGCAGCCCCACTAATGACACCCAAAATCAGCACCCTCACTAATGACACCCAAACTCAGCACCCTCACTAATGACACCCAAAATCAGCACCCTCACTAACGACACCCGAACTCAGCACCCTCACGAATGACACCTGAAATCAGCCCCATCAATAATGATACCCAAAATCAGCACCCTCACTAATGACACCTAAAATCAGCACGTTCAGTAATGACACCCAAAATCAGACCATCACTAATGACACCCAAAATCAGCACTCACACTAATGTCACCCAAAATCAGCACCCTCACTAATGTCACCCAAAATCAGCCCCATCACTAATAACACCCAAAATCAGTACCATCACTAATGACACCCAAAATCAGCACCCTCACTAATGTCACCCAAACTCAGCCCCATCACTAATGACACCCAAAATCAGCCCCATCATTAATGACACCCAAACTCAGCACCCTCACTAATGACACCCAAAATCAGCACCCTCACTAACGACACCCGAACTCAGCACCCTCACGAATGACACCTGAAATCAGCCCCATCAATAATGATACCCAAAATCAGCACCCTCACTAATGACACCTAAACTCAGCCCCATCACTAATAACACCCAAAATCAGCCCCATCATTAATGTCACCCAAAATCACTCACACTAATGACATCCAAAATCAGCACTCACACTAATGACACCCAAAATCAGCCCCATCACTAATGACACCCAAAATCAGCACCCTCACTAATGTCACCCAAAATCAGCCCCATCACTAATGACACCCAAAATCAGCACCCTCACTAATGACACCCAAAATCAGCACCCTCACTAATGTCACCCAAAATCAGCCCCATCACTAATAACACCCAAAATCAGTACCATCACTAATGACACCCAAAATCAGCACCCTCACTAATGTCACCCAAAATCAGCACCATCACTAATGACACCCAAAATCAGCACGCTCACTAATGACACCCAAAATCAGCACGCTCACTAATGACACCCAAAATCAGCACCCTCACTAATGTCACCCAAAATCAGCCCCATCACTAATAACACCCAAAATCAGTACCATCACTAATGACACCCAAAATCAGACACCCTCACTAATGTCACTCAAAATCAGCACCATCACTAATGACACCCAAAATCAGCACCCTCACTAATGACACCCAAAATCAGCACGCTCACTAATGACACCCAAAATCAGCACGCTCACTAATGACACCCAAAATCAGCACCATCAATAATAACACACAAAGTCAGCGCAGACACTTATGACGCCCAAAATTAGCAATCTTACTGATGACACGCAAAATCAGCACGCTCACTAATGACACGCAAAATCAGCACGCTCACTAATGACACCCAAAATCAGCACCTTCACTAATGACACCCAAAATCAGCACCCTCACTAATGACACGCAAAATCAGCACCCTCACTAATGACACCCAAAATCAGCACTCTCACTAATGACACCCAAAATCAGCCCCATCAATAATGACACCCAAAATCAGCCCCATCAATAATGACACCCAAAATCAGCACCCTCACTAATGACACCCAAAATCAGCACCCTCACTAATGACACCCAAAATCAGGCCCATCACTAATGACACCCAAAATCAGCACCCTCACTAATGACACCCAAAATCAGCCCCATCAATAGTGACAGCCAAAATCAGCACCCTCACTAATGAGTCCCAAAATCAGCCCCATCACTAATGACACCCAAAATCAGCACCCTCACTAATGACACCCAAAATCAGCCCCATCACTAATGACACCCAAAATCAGCCCCATCACTAATGACACCCAAAATCAGCACCCTCACTAATGACACCCAAAATCAGCACCCTCACTAATGACACCCAAAATCAGCACCCTCACTAATGACACCCAAAATCAGCCCCATCACTAATGACACCCGAAATCAGCCCCCTCACTAATGACACCCGAAATCAGCCCCATCAATAATGACACCCAAAATCAGCCCCATCAATAATGACACCCAAAATCAGAACCCTCACTAATGACACCCAAAATCAGCACCCTCACTAATGACACCCAAAATCAGCCCCATCACTAATGACACCAAAAATCAGCACCCTCACTAATGACACCCAAAATCAGCCCCATCACTAATGACACCCAAAATCAGCCCCATCACTAATGACACGCAAAATCAGCACCCTCACTAATGACACCCAAAAATCAGCACCCTCACTAATGACACCCAAAATCAGCCCCATTACTAATGACAACCAAAATCTGCCCCTTCACTAATGACATCCAAAATCAGCAGCCCCACTAATGACACCCAAAATCAGCAGCCCCACTAATGACACCCAAAATCAGCACCCTCACTAATGACACTTAAAATCAGCACCTTCACTAATGAAACATAAAATCAGCCCCATCACTAATGATACCCAAAATCAGCAGCCCCACTAATGACACCCAAAATCAGCACCCTCACTAATGACACCCAAACTCAGCACCCTCACTAATGACACCCAAAATCAGCACCCTCACTAACGACACCCGAACTCAGCACCCTCACGAATGACACCTGAAATCAGCCCCATCAATAATGATACCCAAAATCAGCACCCTCACTAATGACACCTAAAATCAGCACGTTCAGTAATGACACCCAAAATCAGACCATCACTAATGACACCCAAAATCAGCACTCACACTAATGTCAACCAAAATCAGCACCCTCACTAATGTCACCCAAAATCAGCCCCATCACTAATAACACCCAAAATCAGCACCCTCACTAATGACACCCAAAATCAGCACTCACACTAATGACATCCAAAATCAGCACTCACACTAATGACATCCAAAATCAGCACCCTCACTAATGTCACCCAAAATCAGCCCCATCACTAATAACACCCAAAATCAGCCCCATCATTAATGTCACCCAAAATCACTCACACTAATGACATCCAAAATCAGCACTCACACTAATGACACCCAAAATCAGCCCCATCACTAATGACACCCAAAATCAGCACCCTCACTAATGTCACCCAAAATCAGCCCCATCATTAATGACACCCAAAATCAGCACCCTCACTAATGACACCCAAAATCAGCACCCTCACTAATGTCACCCAAAATCAGCCCCATCACTAATAACACCCAAAATCAGTACCATCACTAATGACACCCAAAATCAGCACCCTCACTAATGTCACCCAAAATCAGCACCATCACTAATGACACCCAAAATCAGCACGCTCACTAATGACACCCAAAATCAGCACGCTCACTAATGACACCCAAAATCAGCACCATCAATAATAACACACAAAGTCAGCGCAGACACTTATGACGCCCAAAATTAGCAATCTTACTGATGACACGCAAAATCAGCACGCTCACTAATGACACGCAAAATCAGCACGCTCACTAATGACACCCAAAATCAGCACCTTCACTAATGACACCCAAAATCAGCACCCTCACTAATGACACCCAAAATCAGCACCCTCACTAATGACACCCAAAATCAGCACTCTCACTAATGACACCCAAAATCAGCCCCATCAATAATGACACCCAAAATCAGCCCCATCAATAATGACACCCAAAATCAGCACCCTCACTAATGACACCCAAAATCAGCACCCTCACTAATGACACCCAAAATCAGCCCCATCACTAATGACACCCAAAATCAGCACCCTCACTAATGACACGCAAAATCAGCCCCATCACTAGTGACAGCCAAAATCAGCACCCTCACTAATGAGTCCCAAAATCAGCCCCATCACTAATGACACCCAAAATCAGCACCCTCACTAATGACACCCAAAATCAGCCCCATCACTAATGACACCCAAAATCAGCCCCATCACTAATGACACCCAAAATCAGCACCCTCACTAATGACACGCAAAATTAGCACCCTCTCTAATGACACCCAAAATAAGCACCCTCACTAATAACACCCAAAATCAGCACCCTCACTAATGACACCCAAAATCAGCCCCATCACTAATGACACCCGAAATCAGCCCCCTCACTAATGACACCCAAAATCAGCCCCATCAATAATGACACCCAAAATCAGCCCCATCAATAATGACACCCAAAATCAGAACCCTCACTAATGACACCCAAAATCAGCACCCTCACTAATGACACCCAAAATCAGCACCCTCACTAATGACACCCAAAATCAGCACCCTCACTAATGACACCCAAAATCAGCCCCATTACTAATGACAACCAAAATCTGCCCCTTCACTAATGACATCCAAAATCAGCAGCCCCACTAATGACACCCAAAATCAGCAGCCCCACTAATGACACCCAAAATCAGCACCCTCACTAATGACACTTAAAATCAGCACCTTCACTAATGATACCCAAAATCAGCAGCCCCACTAATGACACCCAAAATCAGCACCCTCACTAATGACACCCAAACTCAGCACCCTCACTAATGACACCCAAAATCAGCACCCTCACTAACGACACCCGAACTCAGCACCCTCACGAATGACACCTGAAATCAGCCCCATCAATAATGATACCCAAAATCAGCACCCTCACTAATGACACCTAAAATCAGCACGTTCAGTAATGACACCCAAAATCAGACCATCACTAATGACACCCAAAATCAGCACTCACACTAATGACACCCAAAATCAGCACCCTCACTAATGTCACCCAAAATCAGCCCCATCACTAATAAAACCCAAAATCAGTACCATCACTAATGACACCCAAAATCAGCACCCTCACTAATGACACCCAAAATCAGCACCCTCACTAATGACACCCAAAATCAGCCCCATCACTAATGACACCCAAAATCAGCACCCTCATTAATGACACCCAAAATCAGCACCCTCACTAATGACACCCAAAATCAGCCCCATCATTAGTGACAGCCAAAATCAGCACCCTCACTAATGACACCCAAAATCAGCCCCATCACTAATGACACCCAAAATCAGCACCCTCACTAATGACACCCAAAATCAGCCCCATCACTAATGACACCCAAAATCAGCCCCATCACTAATGACACCCAAAATCAGCACCCTCACTAATGACACGCAAAATCAGCACCCTCACTAATGACACCCAAAATCAGCACCCTCACTAATGACACCCAAAATCAGCACCCTCACTAATGACACCCAAAATCAGCCCCCTCACTAATGACACCCAAAATCAGCCCCATCAATAATGACACCCAAAATCAGCCCCATCAATAATGACACCCAAAATCAGAACCCTCACTAATGACACCCAAAATCAGCACCCTCACTAATGACACCCAAAATCAGCCCCATCACTAATGACACCAAAAATCAGCACCCTCACTAATGACACCCAAAATCAGCCCCATCACTAATGACAGCCAAAAATCAGCACCCTCACTAATGACACCCAAAATCTGCACCCTCACCAATGACACCAGAAATCGGCCCCCTCACCAACGACACCAGAAATCGGCCCCCTCACCAACGACACCAGAAATCGGCCCCCTCACCAACGACACCAGAAATCGGCCCCCTCACCAACGATACCAGAAATCGGCCCCCTCATCAGTGACAACAAAAATCGTCCCCCTCACCAATGACACCAGAAATCGGCCCCATCACCAATGACACCAGAAATCGGCCCCCTCACCGACACCAGAAATCGGCCCCATCACCAATGACACCAGAAATCGGCCCCCTCACCGACACCAGAAATCGGCCCCCTCACCAACGACACCAGAAATCGGCCCCCTCACCAATGACACCAGAAATCGGCCCCCTCACCAATGACACAAGAAATCGGCCCCATCACCAATGACACCAGAAATCGGCCCCCTCACCAATGACACCGGAAATCGGCCCCTCACCGACACCAGAAATCGCCGCCCTCACCAATGACAACAGAAAACTGCCACCTCACCAATGACGCCAGAAATCCGCCCCCTCACCAATGACACCAGAAATCGGCCCCCTCACCAATGACGCCAGAAATCCGCCCCCTCACCAATGACACCAGAAATCGGACCCCTCACCTATGACGCCGGAAATTGGGCCCTCAGAAATGACGCCGGAAATCGGCCCCCTCACCAGTGACACCGGAAATCGGCCCCCTCACCGACACCAGAAATCGGCCCACTCACCCATGGCACCAGAAATCGGCCCCCTCACCAATGACACCAGAAACTGGCCCCCTCACCAATGACACCAGAAATCGGCCCCCTCACCAACGACACCAGAAATCGGCCCCCTCACCAATGACACCAGAAATCGGCCCCCTCATCAACGACACCAGAAATCGGAACCCTCACCAATGACACCCAAAATCAGCACCCTCACTAATGACACTCAAAATCAGCACCCTCACTAACAACACCCAAAATCAGCACCCTCACTAATAACACCCGAAATCAGCACCCTCACTAATGACACCCGAAATCATCCCCATCACTAATGACACCCGAAATCAGCCCCCTCACTAATGACACCCAAAATCAGCCCCATCAATAATGACACCCAAAATCAGCCCCATCAATAATGACACCCAAAATCAGAACCCTCACTAATGACACCCAAAATCAGCACCCTCACTAATGACACCCAAAATCAGCCCCATCACTAATGACACCCAAAATCAGCACCCTCACTAATGACACCCAAAATCAGCCCCATCACTAATGACACCCAAAATCAGCCCCATCACTAATGACACCCAAAATCAGCACCCTCACTAATGACACCCAAAATCAGAACTATCACTAATGACACCGAAAAATCAGCACCCTCACTAATGACACCCAAAATCTGCACCCTCACCAATGACACCAGAAATCGGCCCCCTCACCAACGACACCAGAAATCGGCCCCCTCACCAATGACACCAGAAATCGGCCCCCTCACCAACGACACCAGAAATCGGCCCCCTCATCAGTGACAACATAAATCGGCCCCCTCACCAATGACACCAGAAATCGGCCCCATCACCAATGACACCAGAAATCGGCCCCCTCACCGACACCAGAAATCGGCCCCATCACCAATGACACCAGAAATCGGCCCCCTCACCGACACCAGAAATTGGCCCCCTCACCAACGACACCAGAAATCGGCCCCCTCACCAATGACACCAGATATTGGCCCCCTCACCAATGACACCAGAAATCGGCCCCATCACCAATGACACCAGAAATCGGCCCCCTCACCGACACCAGAAATCGGCCCCCTCACCAACGACACCAGAAATCGGCCCCCTCACCAATGACACCAGAAATCGGCCCCCTCACCAATGACACCGGAAATCGGCCCCCTCACCGACACCAGAAATCGCCGCCCTCACCAATGACAACAGAAAACTGCCACCTCACCAATGACGCCAGAAATCCGCCCCCTCACCAATGACACCAGAAATCGGCCCCCTCACCTATGACGCCGGAAATTGGCCCCCTCAGCAATGACGACGGAAACCGGACTTCTCATCCAATGACACCAGAAATCGGCCCCCTCACCAATGAGACCAGAAATCGGCCCCCTCACCAATGTCACCAGAAATCGGTCCCCTCAGCAATGACACCAGAAATCGGCCCCCTCACCAATGACGCCGGAAATCGGCCCCCTCACCAATGACGCAGGAAACCGGCCCACTCACCAATGACACGAGAAATCGGCCCCCTCACCAATGACACCAGAAATCGGCCCCCTCACCAACGACACCAGAAATCGGCCCCCTCACCAATGACACCAGAAATCGGCCCCCTCACCAATGACACCAGAAATCGGCCCCCTCATCAATGACACCAGAAATCAGCCCCCTCACCAATGACACCAGAAATCGGCCCCCTCACCAATGACACCAGAAATCGGCCCCCTCACCAATGACATCAGAAATCGGTCCCCTCACCAATGACGCCGGAAATCGGCCCCCTCAACAATGACGCAGGAAACCGGCCCACTCACCAATGACACCGGAAATCGGCCCCCTCACCAATGACGCCGGAAATCGGCCCACTCACCAATGACGCAGGAAACCGGCCCACTCACCAATGACACCAGAAATCGGCCCCCATACCGACACCGGAAATCGGCCCCCTCATCAATGACGCCAGAAATCGGCCCCCTCACCAATGACACTGGAAACCGGCCCCCTCACCAATGACACCGAGAATCAGCACCTTAACTAATGACACCCAAAATTGACCCCCTCACCAGTGACACCAGAAATCGACCCCCTCACCAGTGACACCAGAAATCAGCCGCCTCACCAGTGACACCGGAAATCGACCCCCTCACCAATGACACCGGAAATCGACCCCCTCACCAGTGACACCAGAAATCGACCCCCTCACCAGTGACACCAGAAATCAGCCGCCTCACCAGTGACACCGGAAATCGACACCTTCACCAATGACACCGGAAATCGGCCCTCTCACCAATGACACCGGAAATCGGACCCCTCACCAATGACACCAGAAATCGGCCCACTCACCAATGACACCAGAAATCGGCCCCCTCACCAATGACACCAGAAATCGACCCCCTCACCAATGACACCGGAAATCGGCCCACTCACCAATGACACCGGAAATCGGCCCACTCACCAATGACACCAGAAATCGGCCCACTCACCAATAACACCAGAAATCGGACCCGTCACCAATGACACCAGAAATCGGCCCCCTCACCAATGACACCAGAAATCGGCCCCCTCACCAATGACACCAGAAATCGGCCCCCTCAACATTGACGCCAGAAATCGGCCCCGCTGACCAATGACACCAGAAATCGGCCCCCTCACCAATGACACTCAACATGGGCACCTTAATCATGACAACTCAAATCAGCACCCAAACTAATCACACCGAGAATCAGCACCTTAACTAATGACACCCAAAATCGACCCCCTCACCATTGACACCAGAAATCGGCCACCTCACAAATGACACTGGAAATCGGCCCCCTCACCAATGACACCAGAAAACGGCCCCCTCACCAATGACACCGGAAATCGGCCCACTCACCAATGACACCGGAAATCGGCCCACTCACCAATGACACCAGAAATCGGCACCCTCACCAATGACACCAGAAATCGGCACCCTCACCAATGACACCAGAAATCGGCCCCCTCACCAACGACACCAGAAATCGGCACCCTCACCAACGACACCAGAAATCGGCCCCCTCACCAACGACACGAGAAATTGGCCCCCTCATCAGTGACACCAGAAATCAGCCCCCTCACCAATGACATCAGAAATCGGTCCCCTCACCAATGACGCCGGAAATCGGCCCCCTCACCAATGACGCAGGAAACCGGCCCACTCACCAATGACACCGGAAATCGGCCCCCTCACCAGTGACACCAGAAATCGACCCCCTCACCAGTGACACCAGAAATCGACCCCCTCACCAGTGACACCAGAAATCAGCCGCCTCACCAGTGACACCGGAAATCGACCCCCTCACCAATGACACCGGAAATCGGCCCTCTCACCAATGACACCGGAAATCGGACCCCTCACCAATGACACCAGAAATCGACCCACTCACCAATGACACCAGAAATCGGCCCCCTCACCAATGACACCAGAAATCGACCCCCTCAGCAATGACACCGGAAATCGGCCCACTCACCAATGACACCGGAAATCGGCCCACTCACCAATGACACCAGAAATCGGCCCACTCACCAATGACACCAGAAATCGGCCCCCTCACCAATGACACCAGAAATCGGCCACCTCACCAATGACACCAGAAATCGGCCCCCTCACCAACGACACCAGAAATCGGCGCCCTCACCAACGACACCAGAAATCGGCGCCCTCACCAACGACACCGGAAATCGGCCCCCTCACCAAAGACACCAGAAACCGGCGCACTCACCAATGACACCAGAAATCGGCCCCCTCACCAATGACACCAGAAATCGGCCCCCTCACCAATGACACCAGAAATCGGCCCCCTCACCAATGACACCAGAAATCGGCCCCCTCACCAATGACACCAGAAATCGGCCCCCTCACCAATGACACCAGAAATCGGCCCCCTCACCAAAGACATCAGAAATCGGCCCCCTCACCAATGACGCAGGAAACCGGCCCACTCACCAATGACACCGGAAATCGGCCCCCTCACCAATGACACCGGAAATCGGCCCACTCACCAATGACGCAGGAAACCGGCCCACTCACCAATGACACCAGAAATCGGACCCCATACCGACACCGGAAATCGGCCCCCTCATCAATGATTCCAGAAAACGGCCCCCTCACCAATGACACTGGAAATCGGCCCCCTCACCAATGACACCGAGAATCAGCACCTTAACTAATGACACCCAAAATCGACCCCCTCACCAGTGACACCAGAAATCGACCCCCTCACCAGTGACACCAGAAATCAGCCGCCTCACCAGTGACAAAGGAAATCGACCCCCTCACCAATGACACCGGAAATCGACCCCCTCACCAGTGACACCAGAAATCGACCCCCTCACCAGTGACACCAGAAATCAGCCGCCTCACCAGTGACACCGGAAATTGACACCTTCACCAATGACACCGGAAATCGGCCCTCTCACCAATGACACCGGAAATCGGACCCCTCACCAATGACACCAGAAATCGGCCCACTCACCAATGACACCAGAAATCAGCCCCCTCACCAATGACACCAGAAATCGACCCTCTCACCAATGACACCGGAAATCGGCCCACTCACCAATGACACCGGAAATCGGCCCACTCACCAATGACACCAGAAATCGGCCCACTCACCAATAACACCAGAAATCGGACCCGTCACCAATGACACCAGAAATCGGCCCCCTCACCAATGACACCAGAAATCAGACCCCTCACCAAAGACACCAGAAATCGGCACCCTCACCAACGACACCAGAAATCGCTGCCCTCACCAATTACACCAGAAATCGGCCCCCTCACCAACGACACCAGAAATCGGCCCCCTCACCAATGACACCAGAAATCGGCCCCGTCACCAATGACACCAGAAATCGGCCCCCTCACCAATGACACCAGAAATCGGCCCCCTCACCAATGACACCAGAAATCGGCCCCCTCATCAATGACACCAGAAATCGGCCCCCTCACCAATGACACCAGAAATCGGCCACCCTCACCAATGACACCAGAAATCGGCCCCCTCACCAATGACAACAGAAATCGGCCCCCTTACCGACACCAGAAATCGCCCCCCTCACCAACGACACCAGAAATCGGCCCCCTCACCAACGACTCCAGAAATCGGCCCCCTCAACAATGACACCAGAAATCGGCCCCCTCACCAATGACACCAGAAATCGGCCCCCTCACCTATGACACCAGAAATCGGCCCCCTCACCATTGATGCCAGAAATCGGCCCCCCTGACCAATGACACCAGAAATCGGGTCCCTCACCAATGACACTCAACATGGGCACCTTAATCATGACAACTCAAATCAGCACCCAAACTAATGACGCCGAGAATCAGCACCTTAACTAATGACACCCAAAATCGACCCCCTCATCAGTGACAACAAAAATCGGCCCCCTCACCAATGACACCAGAAATCGGCACCCTCACCAATGACACCAGAAATCGGCCCCCTCACCAACGACACCAGAAATCGGCACCCTCACCAACGACACCAGAAATCGGCCCCCTCACCAACAACACGAGAAATTGGCCCCCTCATCAGTGACACCAGAAATCAGCCCCCTCACCAATGACACCAGAAATCGGCCCCCTCACCAATGACACCAGAAATCAGACCCCTCACCAAAGACACCAGAAATCGGCACCCTCACCAACGACACCAGAAATCGCTGCCCTCACCAATTACACCAGAAATCGGCCCCCTCACCAACGACACCAGAAATCGGACCCCTCACCAACGACACCAGAAATCGGCCCCGTCACCAATGACACCAGAAATCGGCCCCCTCACCAATGACACCAGAAATCGGCCCCCTCACCAATGACACCAGAAATCGGCCCCCTCACCAATGACACCAGAAATCGGCCCCCTCATCAATGACACCAGAAATCGGCCCCCTCACCAATGACACCAGAAATCGGCCACCCTCACCAATGACACCAGAAATCGGCCCCCTCACCAATGACAACAGAAATCGGCCCCCTTACCGACACCAGAAATCGCCCCCCTCACCAACGACACCAGAAATCGGCCCCCTCACCAACGACGCCAAAAATCGGCCCCCTCACCAATGACACCAGAAATCGGCCCCCTCACCAATGACACCAGAAATCGGCCCCCTCACCTATGACACCAGAAATCGGCCCCCTCACCATTGATGCCAGAAATCGGCCCCCCTGACCAATGACACCAGAAATCGGGTCCCTCACCAATGACACTCAACATGGGCACCTTAATCATGACAACTCAAATCAGCACCCAAACTAATGACGCCGAGAATCAGCACCTTAACTAATGACACCCAAAATCGACCCCCTCACCATTGACACCAGAAATCGGCCGCCTCACAAATGACACTGGAAATCGGACCCCTCACCAATGACACCAGAAATCGGCCCCCTCAGCAATGACACCGGAAATCGGCCCACTCACCAATGACACCAGAAATCTGCCCCCTCACCAATGACACCAGAAATCAGCCACCTCACCAATGACACCAGAAATCAGACCCCTCACCAGTGACACCGGAAATCAGCCCCCTCACCAGTGACACCGGAAATCGGCCCACTCACCATGACACCAGAAATCAGCCCCCTCACCAATGACACCGGAAATCGGCCCCCTCACCAATGACACCGGAAATCGGCCTCATCACCAATGACACCGGAAATCGGCCCCATCACCAATGACACCGGAAATCGGCCCCATCACCAATGACACCGGAAATCGGCCCACTCACCAATGACACCAGAAATCTGCCCCCTCACCAATGACACCGGAAATCGGCCCACTCACCAGTGACACCGGAAATCGGCCCACTCACCAATGACACCAGAAATCGGCCCCCTCAACAATGACACCAGAAATCGGCAGTCTCACCAATGACACCAGAAATCTGCCCGCTCACCAATGACACCAGAAATCTGCTCGCTCACCACCAACACGAGAAATCAGCCCCCTCACCAAGGACACCAGAAATCGGCCCCCTCACCAACGACACCAGAAATCGGCCCCCTCAACAATGACATCAGAAATCGGCCCCCTCACCAATGACACCAGAAATCGGCCCCCTCACCAATGACACCGGAAATCGGCCCCCTCACCAATGACACCGGAAATCGGCCCACTCACCAATGACACCGGAAATCGGCCCACTCACCAATGACACCAGAAATCGGCACCCTCACCAATGACACCAGAAATCGGCACCCTCACCAACGACACCAGAAATCGGCCCCCTCACCAACGACACCAGAAATCGGCACCCTCACCAACGACACCAGAAATCGGCCCCCTCACCAACGACACCAGAAATCAGCCCCCTCACCAATGACACCAGAAATCGGCCCCTCACCAATGACACCAGAAATCGGCCCACTCAATAATGACACCAGAAATAGGCCGCCTCACCCATGACACCAGAACTCAGCGCCCTCAACAATGACGCCGGAAATTGGCCCCCTCACCAATGACACCACAAATCGGCCACACTCCCAACGACGCCATAAATCGGCCCCCTCACCAATGACAACAGAAATCCGCCCACTCACAAATGACACCAGAAATCGGCACCCTCACGAATGACACCAGAAATCGGTCCCCTCACCAATGAAACCTGAAATCGGCCTCCTCACCAATGACACCAGAAATTGGCCCCCTCACCAATGACACCAGAAATCAGCCCCCTCACCAAAGACACCAGAAATCGGCACCCTCACCAACGACACCAGAAATCAGTGCCCTCACCAATGACACCAGAAATCGGACCCCTCACCAATGACACCAGAAATCAGCCCCCTCACCAACGACACCAGAAAACGGCCCCCTCACCAATGACACCAGAAATCGGCACCCTCACCAATGACACCAGAAATCGGCCCCCTCATCAGTGACACCAGAAATCGGCCCACTCACCAATGACACCAGAAATCGGCCGCCTCACCAATGACATCAGAAATCGGACCCCTCACCAATGACACCAGAAATCGGCCACCCTCACCAACGACACCAGAAATCGGCCCCCTCACCAATGACAACAGAAATCGGCCCCCTTACCGACACCAGAAATCGCCCCCCTCACCAACGACACCAGAAATCGGCCCCCTCACCAATGACGCCAGAAATCGGCCCCCTCACCAATGACGCCAGAAATCGGCCCCCTCACCAATGACACCAGAAATCGGCCCCCTCACCAATGACACCAGAAATCGGCCCCCTCACCAATGACACCAGAAATCGGCCCCCTCACCAATGACACCAGAAATCGGCCCCCTCACCATTGATGCCAGAAATCGGCCCCCCTGACCAATGACACCAGAAATCGGCTCCCTCACCAATGACACTCAACATGGGCACCTTAATCATGACAACTCAAATCAGCACCCAAACTAATGACACCGAGAATCAGCACCTTAACTAATGACACCCAAAATCGACCACCTCACCATTGACACCAGAAATCGGCGGCCTCACAAATGACACTGGAAATCGGCCCCCTCACCAATGACACCAGAAATCGGCCCCCTCACCAATGACACCGGAAATCGGCCCACTCACCAATGACACCACAAATCTGCCCCCTCACCAATGACACCAGAAATCAGCCACCTCACCAATGAGACCAGAAATCAGCCCCCTCACCAGTGACACCGGAAATCAGCCCCCTCACCAGTGACACCAGAAATCGGCCCACTCACCATGACACCAGAAATCTGCCCCCTCACCAATGACACCAGAAATCAGCCCCCTAACCAATGACACCGGAAATCGGCCCCCTCACCAATGACACCGGAAATCGGCCCCATCACCAATGACACCGGAAATCGGCCCACTCACCAATAACACCAGAAATCTGCCCCCTCACCAATGACTCCAGAAATCAGCCCCCTCATCAATGACACCGGAAATCGGCCCACTCACCAGTGACACCGGAAATCGGCCCACTCACCAATGACACCAGAAATCAGCACCCTCACCAATGACACCAGAAATCGGCCCATTCATCAATGACACCAGAAATCGGCCCCCTCACCAATGACACCCGAAATCAGCCCACTAACCAGTGACACCAGAAATCGGCCCCCTCACCAATGACACCAGAAATCAGCCCACTAAACAGTGACACCGGAAATCAGCCCCCTCACCAATGACACCAGAAATCGGCCCCCTCACCAATGACACCAGAAATCGGCCCATTCACCAATGACACCAGAAATCAGCCCCCTCACCAATGACACCAGAAATCGGCCCCCTCACCAATGACACCAGAAATCGGCCCATTCACCAATGACACCAGAAATCAGCCCCCTCACCAATGACACCAGAAATCGGCCCCCTCACCAATGACACCAGAAATCGGCCCATTCACCAATGACACCAGAAATCGGCCCCCACACCAATGACACCAGAAATCGGCCCCCTCACCAATGACACCAGAAATCAGCCCACTAACCAGTGACACCAGAAATCGGCCACCTCACCAACGACACCATAAATCGGCCCCCTCACCAATGACACCAGAAATCGGCCCATTCAACAATGACACCAGAAATCAGCCCCCTCACCAATGACACCAGAAATCGGCCCCCTCACCAATGACACCAGAAATCGGCCCCCTCACCAACGACACCAGAAATTGGCCCCCTCACCAACGACACCAGAAATTGGCCCCCTCAGCAATGACACCAGAAATCGGCCCCCTCACCAATGACACCAGAAATCGGCACCCTCACCAACGACACCAGAAATCGGCCCCCTCACCAACGACACCAGAAATTGGCCCCCTCATCAGTGACACCAGAAATCAGCCCCCTCACCAATGACACCAGAAATCGGCCCCTCACCAATGACACCAGAAATCGGCCCACTCAATAATGACACCAGAAATAGGCCGCCTCACCCATGACACCAGAAATCAGCGCCATCAATAATGACGCCGGAAATTGGCCCCCTCACCAATGACACCAGAAATCGGCCACACTCACCAACGACGCCATAAATCGGCCCCCTCACCAATGACGACAGAAATCCGCCCACTCACAAATGACACCAGAAATCGGCACCCTCACCAATGACACCAGAAATCGGTCCCCTCACCAATGAAACCTGAAATCGGCCTCCTCACCAATGACACCAGAAATCGGCTCCCTCACCAATGACACCAGAAATCAGCCCCCTCACCAAAGACACCAGAAATCGGCACCCTCACCAACGACACCAGAAAACGGTGCCCTCACCAATGACACCAGAAATCGGCCCCCTCACCAACGACACCAGAAAACTGCCCCCTCACCAATGACACCAGAAATCGGCCCCCTCACCAATGACACCAGAAATCGGCCCCCTCATCAGTGACACCAGAAATCGGCCCACTCACCAATGACACCAGAAATCGGCCCCCTCACCAATGACATCAGAAATCGGACCCCTCACCAATGACACCAGAAATCGGCCACCCTCAACAACGACACCAGAAATCGGCCCCCTCACCAATGACAACAGAAATCGGCCCCCTTACCGACACCAGAAATCGCCCCCCTCACCAACGACACCAGAAATCGGCCCCCTCACCAATGACACCGGAAATCGGCCCACTCACCAATGACACCAGAAATCTGCCCCCTCACCAATGACACCAGAAATCAGCCACCTCACCAATGACACCAGAAATCAGCCCCCTCACCAGTGACACCGGAAATCAGCCCCCTCACCAGTGACACCAGAAATCGGCCCACTCACCATGACACCAGAAATCTGCCCCCTCACCAATGACACCAGAAATCAGCCCCCT
This sequence comes from Isurus oxyrinchus, assembly GCA_026770705.1. Lineage (NCBI taxonomy): Eukaryota > Metazoa > Chordata > Chondrichthyes > Lamniformes > Lamnidae > Isurus > Isurus oxyrinchus. The sequence continues at coordinate 103,474 of JANJGN010001258.1, read as the reverse complement.
AACCAATGACACCGGAAATCGGCCACCTCACCAATGACACCGGAAATCGGCCCCATCACCAATGACACCGGAAATCGGCACACTCACCAATAACACCAGAAATCTGCCCCCTCACCAATGACTCCAGAAATCAGCCCCCTCATCAATGACACCGGAAATCGGCCCACTCACCAGTGACACCGGAAATCGGCCCACTCACCAATGACACCAGAAATCAGCCCCCTCACCAATGACACCAGAAATCGGCCCATTCATCAATGACACCAGAAATCGGCCCCCACACCAATGACACCCGAAATCAGCCCACTAACCAGTGACACCAGAAATCGGCCCCCTCACCAATGACACAAGAAATCAGCCCACTAAACAGTGACACCGGAAATCAGCCCCCTCACCAATGACACCAGAAATCGGCCCCCTCACCAATGACACCAGAAATCGGCCCATTCACCAATGACACCAGAAATCAGCCCCCTCACCAATGACACCAGAAATCGGCCCCCTCACCAATGACACCAGAAATCGGCCCATTCACCAATGACACCAGAAATCAGCCCCCTCACCAATGACACCAGAAATCGGCCCCCTCACCAATGACACCAGAAATCGGTCCATTCACCAATGACACCAGAAATCGGCCCCCTCACCAATGACACCAGAAATCGGCCCCCTCACCAATGACACCAGAAATCAGCCCACTAACCAGTGACACCAGAAATCGGCCACCTCACCAACGACACCAGAAATCGGCCCCCTCACCAATGACACCAGAAATCGGCCCATTCAACAATGACACCAGAAATCAGCCCCCTCACCAATGACACCAGAAATCGGCCCCCTCACCAATGACACCAGAAATCGGCCCCCTCACCAACGACACCAGAAATCGGCCCCCTCAGCAATGACACCAGAAATCGGCCCCCTCACCAATGACACCAGAAATCGGCCCCCACACCAATGACACCAGAAATCGGCCGCCTCACCAATGACACCAGAAATCGGCCCCCTCACCAATGACACCAGAAATCGGTCCCCTCACCAATGACACCAGAAATCGACCCCCTCACCAATGACACCAGAAATCGGCCCCCTCACCAATGACACCAGAAATCGGCCCCCTCACCGACACATGAAATCGGCCCCCTCACCAACGACACCAGAAATCGGCCCCCCCACAAAGGACACCAGAAATCGGCCCCCACACCAATGACTCCGGAAATTGGCCCCCACACCAATGACACCAGAAATCGGCCCCCTCACCAACGACACCAGAAATCAGCCCCCTCACCGATGACACCGGAAAAAGGCCCCCTCACCAATGACATCGGAAATCGGCCCACTCAATAATGACACCAGAAATAGGCCGCCTCACCCATGACACCAGAAATCAGCGCCCTCAACAATGACGCCAGAAATTGGCCCCCTCGCCAATGACACCAGAAATCGGCCACACTCACCAACGACACCATAAATCGGCCCCCTCACCAATGACAACAGAAATCCGCCCACTCACAAATGACACCAGAAATCGGCACCCTCACGAATGACACCAGAAATCGGTCCCCTCACCAATGAAACCTGAAATCGGCCTCCTCACCAATGACACCAGAAATCGGCCCTCTCACCAATGACACCAGAAATCAGCCCCTCACCAAAGACACCAGAAATCGGCACCCTCACCAACGACACCAGAAATCGGCGCCCTCACCAATGACACCAGAAATCGGACCCCTCACCAATGACACCAGAAATCGGCCCCCTCATCAGTGACACCAGAAATCGCCCCCTCACCAATGACACCAGAAATCGGCCCCCTCACCAATGACACCAGAAATCGGCACCCTCGCCAACGACACCAGAAATCGGCCCCCTCACCAATAACATGAGAAATAGGAAGCCTCACCAATGACGCCAGATATCGGCCCCCTCACCAATGACACCAGAAATCGGCCACCCTCACCAACGACACCAGAAATCGGCCCCCTCACCAATGACAACAGAAATCCGCCCCCTCACCAATGACACCAGAAATCGGCCCCCTCACCAATGACACCAGAAATCGGCCCCCTCACCAATGACACCAGAAATCGGCCGCCTCACCAATGACACTAGAAATCGGCCCCCTCACCAATTACACCAGAAATCGGCCCCCTCACCAACGACACCAGAAATCGGCCCCCTCACCAATGACACCAGAAATCGGCCCCCTCACCAACGACACCAGAAATCGGCCCCCTCACCAATGACACCAGAAATCGTCCCCCTCACCAACGACACAAGAAATCGGCACCCTCACCAGTGACACCAGAAATCAGCCCCCTCACCAATGACACCAGAAATCGGCCCCCTCACCAATGACACCAGAAATCGGCCCCCTCACCAACGACACCAGAAATCGGCCCCCTCATCAATGACAACATAAATCGGCCCCCTCACCAATGACACCAGAAATCGGCCACCTCACCAATGACACCAGAAATCGGCCCCCTCACCAATGACACCAGAAATCGGTCCCCTCACCAATGACACCAGAAATCGGCCCCCACACCAATGACACCAGAAAACGGCCCCCTCACCAATGGCACCAGAAATCGGCCCCCTCACCGACACCAGAAATCGGCCCCCTCACCAACGACACCAGAAATCGGCCCCCTCACCAACGACACCAGAAATCGGCCCCCTCACCAACGACACCAGAAATCGGCCCCATCAGCAACGACACCAGAAATCGGCCCCCTCAGCAAGGACACCAGAAATCTGCCCCCTCAACAATGACACCAGAAATCGGTCCCCTCACCAATGAAACGTGAAATCGGCAGCCTCACCAATAACACCAGAAATCGGCCCCCTCACCAACGACACCAGAAATCGGCCCCCTCACCAACGACACCAGAAATCGGCCCCCTCACCAATGACACCAGAAATCGGCCCCCTCACCAATGACACCAGAAATCGACCCCCTCACCAACGACACCAGAAATCGTCCCCCTCACCAACGACACCAGAAATCGGCACCCTCACCAGTGACACCAAAAATCGGCCCCCTCACCAATGACACCAGAAATCGGCCCCTTCACCAACGACACCAGAAATCGGCACCCTCAACAGTGACAACATAAATCGGCGGCCTCACCAATGACACCAGAAATCGGCCACCTCACAAATGACACCAGAAATCGGCCCCCTCATCAATGACACCAGAAATCGGCCCCCTCACCAATGACACCAGAAATCGGCCCCCTCACCAATGACGCCAGAAATCGGCCACCTCACCAATGACACCAGAAATCGGCCCCCTCACCAATGACACCAGAAATCGGCCCCCTCACCAACGACACCAGAAATCGGCCCCCTCACCAATGACACCAGAAATCGGCCGCCTCACCAACGACACCAGAAATCGGCACCCTCACCAACAACACCAGAAATCGGCCCCCTCACCAACGACACCAGAAGTCGGCACCCTCACCAGTGACACCAGAAATCAGCCCCCTCAACAATGACACCAGAAATCGGCCCCCTCACCAACGACACCAGAAATCGGCCCCCTCATGAGTGACAACATAAATCGGCCGCCTCACCAATGACACCAGAAATCGGCCACATCACCAATGACAGCAGAAATCGGCCCCCTCACCAATGACACCAGAAATCGGCCCCCTCACCAATGACACCAGAAATCGGCCCCCTCACCAATGACACCAGAAATCGGCCCCCTCACCAATGACACCAGAAATCGGCCCCCTCACCAATGACACCAGAAATCGGCCGCCTCACCAATGACACCAGAAATCGGCCCCCTCACCAATGACACCAGAAATCGGTCCCCTCACCAATGACACCAGAAATCGACCCCCTCACCAATGACACCAGAAATCGGCCCCCTCACCAATGACACCAGAAATCGGCCCCCTCACCGACACATGAAATCGGCCCCCTCACCAACGACACCAGAAATCGGCCCCCCCACAAAGGACACCAGAAATCGGCCCCCACACCAATGACTCCGGAAATTGGCCCCCACACCAATGACACCAGAAATCGGCCCCCTCACCAACGACACCAGAAATCAGCTCCCTCACCGATGACACCGGAAAAAGGCCCCCTCACCAATGACACCGGAAATCGGCCCACTCAATAATGACACCAGAAATAGGCCGCCTCACCCATGACACCAGAAATCAGCGCCCTCAACAATGACGCCAGAAATTGGCCCCCTCGCCAATGACACCAGAAATCGGCCACACTCACCAACGACACCATAAATCGGCCCCCTCACCAATGACAACAGAAATCCGCCCACTCACAAATGACACCAGAAATCGGCACCCTCACGAATGACACCAGAAATCGGTCCCCTCACCAATGAAACCTGAAATCGGCCTCCTCACCAATGACACCAGAAATCGGCCCTCTCACCAATGACACCAGAAATCAGCCCCTCACCAAAGACACCAGAAATCGGCACCCTCACCAACGACACCAGAAATCGGCGCCCTCACCAATGACACCAGAAATCGGACCCCTCACCAATGACACCAGAAATCGGCCCCCTCATCAGTGACACCAGAAATCGCCCCCTCACCAATGACACCAGAAATCGGCCCCCTCACCAATGACACCAGAAATCGGCACCCTCGCCAACGACACCAGAAATCGGCCCCCTCACCAATAACATGAGAAATAGGAAGCCTCACCAATGACGCCAGATATCGGCCCCCTCACCAATGACACCAGAAATCGGCCACCCTCACCAACGACACCAGAAATCGGCCCCCTCACCAATGACAACAGAAATCCGCCCCCTCACCAATGACACCAGAAATCGGCCCCCTCACCAATGACACCAGAAATCGGCCCCCTCACCAATGACACCAGAAATCGGCCGCCTCACCAATGACACTAGAAATCGGCCCCCTCACCAATTACACCAGAAATCGGCCCCCTCACCAACGACACCAGAAATCGGCCCCCTCACCAATGACACCAGAAATCGGCCCCCTCACCAACGACACCAGAAATCGGCCCCCTCACCAATGACACCAGAAATCGTCCCCCTCACCAACGACACAAGAAATCGGCACCCTCACCAGTGACACCAGAAATCAGCCCCCTCACCAATGACACCAGAAATCGGCCCCCTCACCAATGACACCAGAAATCGGCCCCCTCACCAACGACACCAGAAATCGGCCCCCTCATCAATGACAACATAAATCGGCCCCCTCACCAATGACACCAGAAATCGGCCACCTCACCAATGACACCAGAAATCGGCCCCCTCACCAATGACACCAGAAATCGGTCCCCTCACCAATGACACCAGAAATCGGCCCCCACACCAATGACACCAGAAAACGGCCCCCTCACCAATGGCACCAGAAATCGGCCCCCTCACCGACACCAGAAATCGGCCCCCTCACCAACGACACCAGAAATCGGCCCCCTCACCAACGACACCAGAAATCGGCCCCCTCACCAACGACACCAGAAATCGGCCCCATCAGCAACGACACCAGAAATCGGCCCCCTCAGCAAGGACACCAGAAATCTGCCCCCTCAACAATGACACCAGAAATCGGTCCCCTCACCAATGAAACGTGAAATCGGCATCCTCACCAATAACACCAGAAATCGGCCCCCTCACCAACGACACCAGAAATCGGCCCCCTCACCAACGACACCAGAAATCGGCCCCCTCACCAATGACACCAGAAATCGGCCCCCTCACCAATGACACCAGAAATCGACCCCCTCACCAACGACACCAGAAATCATCCCCCTCACCAACGACACCAGAAATCGGCACCCTCACCAGTGACACCAAAAATCGGCCCCCTCACCAATGACACCAGAAATCGGCCCCTTCACCAACGACACCAGAAATCGGCACCCTCAACAGTGACAACATAAATCGGCGGCCTCACCAATGACACCAGAAATCGGCCACCTCACAAATGACACCAGAAATCGGCCCCCTCATCAATGACACCAGAAATCGGCCCCCTCACCAATGACACCAGAAATCGGCCCCCTCACCAATGACACCAGAAATCGGGCCCCTCACCAATGACACCAGAAATCGGCACCCTCGCCAACGACACCAGAAATCGGCCCCCTCACCAATAACATGAGAAATAGGAAGCCTCACCAATGACGCCAGATATCGGCCCCCTCACCAATGACACCAGAAATCGGCCACCCTCACCAACGACACCAGAAATCGGCCCCCTCACCAATGACAACAGAAATCCGCCCCCTCACCAATGACACCAGAAATCAGCCCCCTCACCAATGACGCCAGAAATCGGCCACCTCACCAATGACACCAGAAATCGGCCCCCTCACCAATGACACCAGAAATCGGCCCCCTCACCAACGACACCAGAAATCGGCCCCCTCACCAATGACACCAGAAATCGGCCGCCTCACCAACGACACCAGAAATCGGCACCCTCACCAACAACACCAGAAATCGTCCCCCTCACCAACGACACCAGAAGTCGGCACCCTCACCAGTGACACCAGAAATCAGCCCCCTCAACAATGACACCAGAAATCTGCCCCCTCACCAACGACACCAGAAATCGGCCCCCTCATGAGTGACAACATAAATCGGCCGCCTCACCAATGACACCAGAAATCGGCCACATCACCAATGACAGCAGAAATTGGCCCCCTCACCAATGACACCAGAAATCGGCCCCCTCACCAATGACACCAGAAATCGGCCCCCTCACCAATGACACCAGAAATCGGCACCCTCGCCAACGACACCAGAAATCGGCCCCCTCACCAATAACATGAGAAATAGGGAGCCTTACCAATGACGCCAGATATCGGCCCCCTCACCAATGACACCAGAAATCGGCCACCCTCACCAACGACACCAGAAATCGGCCCCCTCACCAACGACAACAGAAATCCGCCCCCTCACCAATGACACCAGAAATCGGCCCCCTCACCAATGACACCAGAAATCGGCCCCCTCAGCAATGACACCAGAAATCGGCCCCCTCACCAACGACACCAGAAATCGGCCCCCTCACCAACGACACCAGAAATCGGCCCCCTCACCAATGACACCAGAAATCGGCCCCCTCACCAACGACACCAGAAATCATCCCCCTCACCAACGACACCAGAAATCGACCCCTCACCAACGACACCCGAAATCGGCACCCTCACCAACGACACCAGAAATCAGCCCCCTCACCAATGACACCAGAAATCAGCCCCCTCACCAATGACACCAGAAATCGGCCTCCTCACCAACGACAGCAGAAATCGGCCCCCTCATCAGTGACAACATAAATCGGCGGCCTCACCAATGACACCAGAAATCGGCCACCTCACCAATGACACCAGAAATCGGCCCCCTCACCAATGACACCAGAAATCGGCCCCCTCACCAACGACACCAGAAATCGGCCCCCTCACCAATGACAACAGAAATCCGCCCCCTCACCAATGACACCAGAAATCAGCCCCCTCACCAATGACGCCAGAAATCGGCCACCTCACCAATGACACCAGAAATCGGCCCCCTCACCAATGACACCAGAAATCGGCCCCCTCACCAACGACACCAGAAATCGGCCCCCTCACCAATGACACCAGAAATCGGCCGCCTCACCAACGACACCAGAAATCGGCACCCTCACCAACAACACCAGAAATCGTCCCCCTCACCAACGACACCAGAAGTCGGCACCCTCACCAGTGACACCAGAAATCAGCCCCCTCAACAATGACACCAGAAATCGGCCCCCTCACCAACGACACCAGAAATCGGCCCCCCTCATGAGTGACAACATAAATCGGCCGCCTCACCAATGACACCAGAAATCGGCCACATCACCAATGACAGCAGAAATCGGCCCCCTCACCAATGACACCAGAAATCGGCCCCCTCACCAATGACACCAGAAATCGGCCCCCTCACCAATGACACCAGAAATCGGCACCCTCGCCAACGACACCAGAAATCGGCCCCCTCACCAATAACATGAGAAATAGGGAGCCTTACCAATGACGCCAGATATCGGCCCCCTCACCAATGACACCAGAAATCGGCCACCCTCACCAACGACACCAGAAATCGGCCCCCTCACCAACGACAACAGAAATCCGCCCCCTCACCAATGACACCAGAAATCGGCCCCCTCACCAATGACACCAGAAATCGGCCCCCTCAGCAATGACACCAGAAATCGGCCCCCTCACCAACGACACCAGAAATCGGCCCCCTCACCAATGACACCAGAAATCGGCCCCCTCACCAACGACACCAGAAATCATCCCCCTCACCAACGACACCAGAAATCGACCCCTCACAAACGACACCCGAAATCGGCACCCTCACCAACGACACCAGAAATCAGCCCCCTCACCAATGACACCAGAAATCAGCCCCCTCACCAATGACACCAGAAATCGGCCTCCTCACCAACGACACCAGAAATCGGCCCCCTCATCAGTGACAACATAAATCGGCGGCCTCACCAATGACACCAGAAATCGGCCACCTCACCAATGACACCAGAAATCGGCCCCCTCACCAATGACACCAGAAATCGGCCCCCTCACCAATGACACCAGAAATCGGACCACTCACCAATGACACCAGAAAACGGCCCCCTCACCAATGGCACCAGAAATCGGCCCCCTCACCGACACCAGAAAAAGGCCCTCTCACCAACGACAACTCAAATCGGCCCCCTCACCAATGACACCGGAAATCGGCCCCCTCACCAATGACTCCGGAAATTGGCCCCCTCACCAATGACAGCAGAAATCGGCCCCCTCACCAATGACACCAGAAATCGGCCCCCTCACCAATGACACCAGAAATCGGCCCCCTCACCAATGACACCAGAAATCGGCCCCCTCACCAATGACACCAGAAATAGGCCCCCTCACCAATGACACCAGAAATCGCCCCCCTCACCAATGACACCAGAAATCGGCCCCCTCACCAATGACACCAGAAATCGGCCCCCTCACCAATGACACCAGAAATCGGCCCCCTCACCAATGACACCAGAAATCGGCCCCCTCACCAATGACACCAGAAATCGGCCGCCTCACCAAAGACACCAGAAATCAGCCCCTTACCAATGACACCAGAAATCGGCCGCCTCACCAAAGACACCAGAAATCGGCCCCCTCACCAATGACACCGGAAATCGGCCGCCTCACCAAAGACACCAGAAATCGGCCCCTCACCAACGACACCAGAAATCGGCCCCATCAGCAACGACACCAGAAATCGGCCCCCTCAGCAAGGACACCAGAAATCTGCCCCCTCAACAATGACACCAGAAATCGGTCCCCTCACCAATGAAACGTGAAATCGGCATCCTCACCAATAACACCAGAAATCGGCCCCCTCACCAACGACACCAGAAATCGGCCCCCTCACCAACGACACCAGAAATCGGCCCCCTCACCAATGACACCAGAAATCGGCCCCCTCACCAATGACACCAGAAATCGACCCCCTCACCAACGACACCAGAAATCGTCCCCCTCACCAACGACACCAGAAATCGGCACCCTCACCAGTGACACCAAAAATCGGCCCCCTCACCAATGACACCAGAAATCGGCCCCTTCACCAACGACACCAGAAATCGGCACCCTCAACAGTGACAACATAAATCGGCGGCCTCACCAATGACACCAGAAATCGGCCACCTCACAAATGACACCAGAAATCGGCCCCCTCATCAATGACACCAGAAATCGGCCCCCTCACCAATGACACCAGAAATCGGCCCCCTCACCAATGACACCAGAAATCGGGCCCCTCACCAATGACACCAGAAATCGGCACCCTCGCCAACGACACCAGAAATCGGCCCCCTCACCAATAACATGAGAAATAGGAAGCCTCACCAATGACGCCAGATATCGGCCCCCTCACCAATGACACCAGAAATCGGCCACCCTCACCAACGACACCAGAAATCGGCCCCCTCACCAATGACAACAGAAATCCGCCCCCTCACCAATGACACCAGAAATCAGCCCCCTCACCAATGACGCCAGAAATCGGCCACCTCACCAATGACACCAGAAATCGGCCCCCTCACCAATGACACCAGAAATCGGCCCCCTCACCAACGACACCAGAAATCGGCCCCCTCACCAATGACACCAGAAATCGGCCGCCTCACCAACGACACCAGAAATCGGCACCCTCACCAACAACACCAGAAATCGTCCCCCTCACCAACGACACCAGAAGTCGGCACCCTCACCAGTGACACCAGAAATCAGCCCCCTCAACAATGACACCAGAAATCTGCCCCCTCACCAACGACACCAGAAATCGGCCCCCTCATGAGTGACAACATAAATCGGCCGCCTCACCAATGACACCAGAAATCGGCCACATCACCAATGACAGCAGAAATTGGCCCCCTCACCAATGACACCAGAAATCGGCCCCCTCACCAATGACACCAGAAATCGGCCCCCTCACCAATGACACCAGAAATCGGCACCCTCGCCAACGACACCAGAAATCGGCCCCCTCACCAATAACATGAGAAATAGGGAGCCTTACCAATGACGCCAGATATCGGCCCCCTCACCAATGACACCAGAAATCGGCCACCCTCACCAACGACACCAGAAATCGGCCCCCTCACCAACGACAACAGAAATCCGCCCCCTCACCAATGACACCAGAAATCGGCCCCCTCACCAATGACACCAGAAATCGGCCCCCTCAGCAATGACACCAGAAATCGGCCCCCTCACCAACGACACCAGAAATCGGCCCCCTCACCAACGACACCAGAAATCGGCCCCCTCACCAATGACACCAGAAATCGGCCCCCTCACCAACGACACCAGAAATCATCCCCCTCACCAACGACACCAGAAATCGACCCCTCACCAACGACACCCGAAATCGGCACCCTCACCAACGACACCAGAAATCAGCCCCCTCACCAATGACACCAGAAATCAGCCCCCTCACCAATGACACCAGAAATCGGCCTCCTCACCAACGACAGCAGAAATCGGCCCCCTCATCAGTGACAACATAAATCGGCGGCCTCACCAATGACACCAGAAATCGGCCACCTCACCAATGACACCAGAAATCGGCCCCCTCACCAATGACACCAGAAATCGGCCCCCTCACCAACGACACCAGAAATCGGCCCCCTCACCAATGACAACAGAAATCCGCCCCCTCACCAATGACACCAGAAATCAGCCCCCTCACCAATGACGCCAGAAATCGGCCACCTCACCAATGACACCAGAAATCGGCCCCCTCACCAATGACACCAGAAATCGGCCCCCTCACCAACGACACCAGAAATCGGCCCCCTCACCAATGACACCAGAAATCGGCCGCCTCACCAACGACACCAGAAATCGGCACCCTCACCAACAACACCAGAAATCGTCCCCCTCACCAACGACACCAGAAGTCGGCACCCTCACCAGTGACACCAGAAATCAGCCCCCTCAACAATGACACCAGAAATCGGCCCCCTCACCAACGACACCAGAAATCGGCCCCCTCATGAGTGACAACATAAATCGGCCGCCTCACCAATGACACCAGAAATCGGCCACATCACCAATGACAGCAGAAATCGGCCCCCTCACCAATGACACCAGAAATCGGCCCCCTCACCAATGACACCAGAAATCGGCCCCCTCACCAATGACACCAGAAATCGGCACCCTCGCCAACGACACCAGAAATCGGCCCCCTCACCAATAACATGAGAAATAGGGAGCCTTACCAATGACGCCAGATATCGGCCCCCTCACCAATGACACCAGAAATCGGCCACCCTCACCAACGACACCAGAAATCGGCCCCCTCACCAACGACAACAGAAATCCGCCCCCTCACCAATGACACCAGAAATCGGCCCCCTCACCAATGACACCAGAAATCGGCCCCCTCAGCAATGACACCAGAAATCGGCCCCCTCACCAACGACACCAGAAATCGGCCCCCTCACCAATGACACCAGAAATCGGCCCCCTCACCAACGACACCAGAAATCATCCCCCTCACCAACGACACCAGAAATCGACCCCTCACAAACGACACCCGAAATCGGCACCCTCACCAACGACACCAGAAATCAGCCCCCTCACCAATGACACCAGAAATCAGCCCCCTCACCAATGACACCAGAAATCGGCCTCCTCACCAACGACACCAGAAATCGGCCCCCTCATCAGTGACAACATAAATCGGCGGCCTCACCAATGACACCAGAAATCGGCCACCTCACCAATGACACCAGAAATCGGCCCCCTCACCAATGACACCAGAAATCGGCCCCCTCACCAATGACACCAGAAATCGGACCACTCACCAATGACACCAGAAAACGGCCCCCTCACCAATGGCACCAGAAATCGGCCCCCTCACCGACACCAGAAAAAGGCCCTCTCACCAACGACAACTCAAATCGGCCCCCTCACCAATGACACCGGAAATCGGCCCCCTCACCAATGACTCCGGAAATTGGCCCCCTCACCAATGACAGCAGAAATCGGCCCCCTCACCAATGACACCAGAAATCGGCCCCCTCACCAATGACACCAGAAATCGGCCCCCTCACCAATGACACCAGAAATCGGCCCCCTCACCAATGACACCAGAAATAGGCCCCCTCACCAATGACACCAGAAATCGCCCCCCTCACCAATGACACCAGAAATCGGCCCCCTCACCAATGACACCAGAAATCGGCCCCCTCACCAATGACACCAGAAATCGGCCCCCTCACCAATGACACCAGAAATCGGCCCCCTCACCAATGACACCAGAAATCGGCCGCCTCACCAAAGACACCAGAAATCAGCCCCTTACCAATGACACCAGAAATCGGCCGCCTCACCAAAGACACCAGAAATCGGCCCCCTCACCAATGACACCGGAAATCGGCCGCCTCACCAAAGACACCAGAAATCGGCCCCTCACCAATGACACCGGAAATTGGCTCACTCAATAATGACACCAGAAATTGGACCCCGTCACCAATGACATGAGAAATAGGTCCCCTCACCAATGACACCAGAAATCGGACAACCCACCAATGACACCAGAAATCGGCCCCCTCACCAATGACACCAGAAATCGGCCCCCTCAGCAATGACACCAGAAATCGGCCCCCTCACCAATAACATGAGAAATAGGAAGCCTTACCAATGACGCCAGATATCGGCCCCCTCACCAATGACACCAGAAATCGGCCCCATCATCAATGACACCAGAAATCGGCCCCCTCACCAATGACACCAGAAATCGGCCCCCTCACCAATGACACTCAACATGGGCACCTTAATCATGACAACTCAAATCAGCACCCAAACTAATGACACCGAGAATCAGCACCTTAACTAATGACACCCAGAATTGACCCCCTCACTAGTGACACCAGAAATCAACCCCCTCACCAATGACACCAGAAATCGGCCCCCTCACCAGTAACATCAGAAATCAGCCCACTCACCAATGACACCAGAAATCGGCCCCCTCACCAATGACACCAGAAATCGGCCTCCTCACCAGTTACACCAGAAACCGGCCCCCTTACCAATGACACCGGAAATCGGCCCACTCAATAATGACACCAGAAATTGGACGCCCTCACCAATGACATGAGAAATAGGCCGCCTCACCAATGACACCAGAAATCGGCCCCCTCACCAATGACACCAGAAATCGGCCCCCTCACCAATGACACCAGAAATCGGTCCCCTCACCAACGACACCAGAAATCGGCCACCTCACCAACGACACCAGAAATCGGCCCCCTCACCAACGACACCAGAAATCGGCCCCCCTCACCAACGACGCCAGAAATCGGCCCCCTCACCAACGACACCAGAAATCGGCCTTCTCATCAGTGACAACATAAATCGGCCGCCTCACCAGTGACATCAGAAATCGGCCCCCTCACGAATGACACCAGAAATCAGCCCCCTCACCAATGACACCAGAAATCAGCCCCCTCACCAATGACACCAGAAATCGGCCCCCTCACCAAAGACACCAGAAATCGGCCCCCTCACCAATCACACCAGAAATCGGCCCCCTCATCAATGACACCAGAAATCGGCCCCCTCATCAATGACACCGGAAATCGGCCCCCTCACCAGTAACACTGGAAATCGGCCCCCTCACCAGTGCCACTGGAAATCGGCCGCCTCACCAGTGACACTGGAAATCGGCCCACTCACCAATGACACCAGAAATCGGCCCCTTCACCAATAACACCAGAAATCAGCCCCCTCACCAATGACACCAGAAATCAGCCCCCTCACCAGTGACACCGGAAATCGGCTCACTCACCAATGACGCCAGAAATCAGCCCCCTCACCAATGACACCGGAAATCGGCCCCCCTCACCAATGACACCGGAAATCGGCCCCCTCACCAATGACACCGGAAATCGGCCCACTCACCAATGACACCAGAAATCTGCCCCCTCACCAATGACACCAGAAATCAGCCCCCTCACCAATGACACCGGAAATCGGCCCACTCACCAGTGACACCGGAAATCGGCCCACTCACCAATGACACAAGAAATCGGCCCCCCTCAACAATGACACCAGAAATCGGCCCCCTCACCAATGACGCCAGAAATTGGCCCCCCTCACCAATGACACTCAACATGGGCACCTTAATCATGACAACTCAAATCAGCACCCAAACTAATGACACCGAGAATCAGCACCTTAACTAATGACACCCAAAATCGACCGCCTCACCAATGACACCCAAAATCGACACCCTCACCATTGACACTAGAAATCGACCCCCTCACCAGTGACACCAGAAATCTGCCGCCTCACCAGTGACACTGGAAATCGGCCCCCTCACCAATGACACCAGAAATCAGCCCCCTCACCAATGACACCAGAAATCGGCCCATTCATCAATGACACCAGAAATCGGCCCCCTCACCAATGACACCAGAAATCAGCCCACTAACCAGTGACACCAGAAATCGGCCCCCTCACCAATGACACCAGAAATCAGCCTACTAACCAGTGACACCAGAAATCGGCCCCCTCACCAATGACACCAGAAATCGGCCCCCTCACCAATGACACCAGAAATCGGCCCCCTCACCAATGACACCAGAAATCTGCCCCTCACCAATGACACCAGAAATCAGCCCCCTCACCAATGACACCAGAAATCGGCCCCCTCACCAATGACACCAGAAATCAGCCCATTCACCAATGACACCAGAAATCAGCCCCCTCACCAATGACACCAGAAATCGGCCCCCTCACCAATGACACCAGAAATCGGCCCATTCACCAATGACACCAGAAATCAGCCCCCTCACCAATGACACCAGAAATCGGCCCCCTCACCAATGACACCAGAAATCGGCCACCTCACCAATGACACCAGAAATCAGCCCACTAATCAGTGACACCAGAAATCGGCCCCCTCACCAACGACACCAGAAATCGGCCCATTCACCAATGACACCAGAAATCAGCCCCCTCACCAATGACACCAGAAATCGGCCCCCTCACCATTGACACCAGAAATCGGACCCCTCACCAATGACACCAGAAATCGGCCCCCTCACCAATGAGACCAGAAATCAGCCCCCTCACCAATGACACCGGAAATCGGCCCCCTCACCAATGACACCGGAAATCGGCCCCCTCAGCAATGACACCAGAAATCGGCCCCCTCACCAATGACACCAGAAATCGGCCCCCTCACCAACGACACCAGAAATCGGCCCCCTCACCAATGAGACCAGCAACCAACCCCCTCACCGATGACACCGGAAATCGGCCCCCTCACCAATGACACCGGAAATCGGCCAACTCAATAATGACACCTGAAATAGGCTGCCTCACCCATGACACCAGAAATCAGCGCCCTCAACAATGACGCCGGAAATTGGCCCCCTCACCAATAACATCAGAAATCGGCCCCCCTCACCAATGACACCAGAAATCGGCACCCTCACCAACGACACCAGAAATTGGCCCCCTCACCAACGACACCAGAAATTGGCCCCCTCATCAGTGACACCAGAAATCAGCCCCCTCACCAATGACACCAGAAATCGGCCCACTCACCAATGACACCAGAAATCGGCCCCCTCACCAATGAGACCAGAAATCAGCCCCCTCACCGATGACACCGGAAATCAGCCCCCTCACCAATGACACCGGAAATCGGCCCACTCAATAATGACACCAGAAATTGGCCGCCTCACCCATGACACCAGAAATCAGCGCCCTCAACAATGATGCCGGAAATTGGCCCCCTCACCAATGACACCAGAAATCGGCCACACTCACCAACGACACCATAAATCGGCCCCCTCACCAATGACAACAGAAATCCGCCCCCTCACAAATGAAACCAGAAATCGGCACCCTCACCAATGACACCAGAAATCGGTCCCCTCACGAATGAAACCTGAAATCGGCCTCCTCACCAATGACACCAGAAATCGGCCCCCTCACCAATGACACCAGAAATCAGCCCCCTCACCAAAGACACCAGAAATCGGCACCATCACCAACGACACCAGAAATCGGCGCCCTCACCAATGACACCAGAAATCGGCCCCTTCACCAATGACACCAGAAATCGGCCCCCTTATCAGTGACACTAGAAATCGGCCCCCTCACCAATGACACCAGAAATCGGCCCCCTCACCAATGACACCAGAAATCGGCCCCCTCACCAATGACACCAGAAATCGGCACCATTGCCAACGACACCAGAAATCGGCCCACTCACCAATAACATGAGAAATAGGAAGCCTCACCAATGACGCCAGATATCGGCCCCGTCACCAATGACACCAGAAATCGGCCCCCTCACCAATGACACCAGAAATCGGCCAACTCACCAATGACACCAGAAATCGGCCCATTCACCAATGACACCAGAAATCGGCCCCCTCACCAATGACACCAGAAATCGGCCACCTCACCAATGACGCCAGAAATCGGCCACCTCACCAATGACGCCAGAAATCGGCCACCTCACCAATGACACCAGAAATCGGCCCCCTCACCAATGACACCAGAAATCGGCCCCCTCACCAACGACACCAGAAATCGGCCCCCTCACCAATGACACCAGAAATCGGACCCCTCACCAACGACACCAGAAATCGGCCCCCTCACCAACGACACCAGAAATCGTCCCCCTCACCAACGACACCAGAAATCGGCACCCTCACCAGTGACACCAGAAATCAGCCCCCTCACCAATGACACCAGAAATCGGCCCCCTCACCAACGACACCAGAAATCGGCCCCCTCATCAGTGACAACATAAATCGGCCCCCTCACCAATGACACCAGAAATCGGCCACCTCACCAATGACACCAGAAATCGGCCCCCTCACCAATGACACCAGAAATCGGCCCCCTCACCAATCACACCAGAAATCGGCCCACTCACCAACGACACCAGAAATCGGCCCCCTCACCAATGGCACCAGAAATCGGCCCCCTCACCGACACCAGAAATCGGCCCCCTCATCAACGACACCAGAAATCGGCCCCCTCACCAATGACACCAGAAATCGGTCCCCTCACCGACACCAGAAATCGGCCCCCTGAGCAATGACACCAGAAATCGGCCCCCTCACCAATGACACCAGAAATCGGCCCCCTCACCAATGACACCAGAAATCGGCCCCCTCACCAATGACACCAGAAATCGGCCCCCTCACCAATGACACCAGAAATCGGCCCCCTCACCAATGACACCAGAAATCGGTCCCCTCACCAATGACACCAGAAATCGACCCCCTCACGAATGACACCAGAAATCGGCACCCTCACCAACGACACCAGAAATCAGCCCCCCACCAACGACACCAGAAATCGGCCCCCTCACCAATGACACCAGAAATCAGCCCCCTCACTAATGACACCAGAAATCGGCCCCCTCACCAATGACACCAGAAATCGGCCCCCTCACCAATGACACCAGAAATCGGCCCCCTCACCAATGACACCAGAAATCGGCCCCCTCACCAATGACACCAGAAATCGGCCCCCTCACCAATGAGACCAGAAATCAGCCCCCTCACCGATGACACCGGAAATCGGCCCCCTCACCAATGACACCGGAAATCGGCCCACTCAATAATGACACCAGAAATAGGCCGCCTCACCCATGACACCAGAAATCAGCGCCCTCAACAATGACGCCGGAAATTGGCCCCCTCACCCATGACACCAGAAATCGGCCCCCTCACCAATGACAACAGAAATCCGCCCACTCACAAATGACACCAGAAATCGGCCCCCTCACCAATGACGCTAGAAATCGGCCCCCCCTCACCAATTACACTCAACATGGGCACCTTAATCATGACAACTCAAAATAGCACCCAAACTAATGACACCGAGAATCAGCACCTTAACTAATGACACCCAAAATCGACCACCTCACCATTGACACCAGAAATCGGCGGCCTCAGAAATGACACTGGAAATCGGACCCCTCACCAATGACACCAGAAATCGGCCCACTCACCAATGACACCGGAAATTGGCCCCCTCACCAATGACATCAGAAATCGGCCCCCTCACCAATGACACCAGAAATCGGCACCCTCACCAACGACACCAGAAATTGGCCCCCTCACCAACGACACCAGAAATTGGCCCCCTCATCAGTGACACCAGAAATCAGCCCCCTCACCAATGACACCAGAAATCGGCCCACTCACCAATGACACCAGAAATCGGCCCCCTCACCAATGAGACCAGAAATCAGCCCCCTCACCGATGACACCGGAAATCGGCCCCCTCACCAATGACACCGGAAATCGGCCCACTCAATAATGACACCGGAAATCGGCCCACTCAATAATGACACCAGAAATTGGCCGCCTCACCCATGACACCAGAAATCAGCGCCCTCAACAATGACGCCGGAAATTGGCCCCCTCACCAATGACCCCAGAAATCGGCCACACTCACCAACGACACCATAAATCGGCCCCCTCACCAATGACAACAGAAATCGGCCCCCTCACCAACGACACCAGAAATCTGCCCCTCACCAATGACACCAGAAATCAGCCCCCTCACCAATGACACCAGAAATCGGCCCCCTCACCAATGACACCAGAAATCAGCCCATTCACCAATGACACCAGAAATCAGCCCCCTCACCAATGACACCAGAAATCGGCCCCCTCACCAATGACACCAGAAATCGGCCCATTCACCAATGACACCAGAAATCAGCCCCCTCACCAATGACACCAGAAATCGGCCCCCTCACCAATGACACCAGAAATCGGCCCCCTCACCAATGACACCAGAAATCAGCCCACTAATCAGTGACACCAGAAATCGGCCCCCTCACCAACGACACCAGAAATCGGCCCATTCACCAATGACACCAGAAATCAGCCCCCTCACCAATGACACCAGAAATCGGCCCCCTCACCATTGACACCAGAAATCGGACCCCTCACCAATGACACCAGAAATCGGCCCCCTCACCAATGAGACCAGAAATCAGCCCCCTCACCAATGACACCGGAAATCGGCCCCCTCACCAATGACACCGGAAATCGGCCCCCTCAGCAATGACACCAGAAATCGGCCCCCTCACCAATGACACCAGAAATCGGCCCCCTCACCAACGACACCAGAAATCGGCCCCCTCACCAATGAGACCAGCAACCAACCCCCTCACCGATGACACCGGAAATCGGCCCCCTCACCAATGACACCGGAAATCGGCCAACTCAATAATGACACCTGAAATAGGCTGCCTCACCCATGACACCAGAAATCAGCGCCCTCAACAATGACGCCGGAAATTGGCCCCCTCACCAATAACATCAGAAATCGGCCCCCTCACCCATGACACCAGAAATCAGCGCCCTCAACAATGACGCCGGAAATTGGCCCCCTCACCAATAACATCAGAAATCGGCCCCCTCACCAATGACACCAGAAATCGGCACCCTCACCAACGACACCAGAAATTGGCCCCCTCACCAACGACACCAGAAATTGGCCCCCTCATCAGTGACACCAGAAATCAGCCCCCTCACCAATGACACCAGAAATCGGCCCCCTCACCAATGACACCAGAAATCGGCCCATTCACCAATGACACCAGAAATCAGCCCCCTCACCAATGACACCAGAAATCGGCCCCCTCACCAATGACACCAGAAATCGGCCCCCTCACCAATGACACCAGAAATCAGCCCACTAATCAGTGACACCAGAAATCGGCCCCCTCACCAACGACACCAGAAATCGGCCCATTCACCAATGACACCAGAAATCAGCCCCCTCACCAATGACACCAGAAATCGGCCCCCTCACCATTGACACCAGAAATCGGACCCCTCACCAATGACACCAGAAATCGGCCCCCTCACCAATGAGACCAGAAATCAGCCCCCTCACCAATGACACCGGAAATCGGCCCCCTCACCAATGACACCGGAAATCGGCCCCCTCAGCAATGACACCAGAAATCGGCCCCCTCACCAATGACACCAGAAATCGGCCCCCTCACCAACGACACCAGAAATCGGCCCCCTCACCAATGAGACCAGCAACCAACCCCCTCACCGATGACACCGGAAATCGGCCCCCTCACCAATGACACCGGAAATCGGCCAACTCAATAATGACACCTGAAATAGGCTGCCTCACCCATGACACCAGAAATCAGCACCCTCACCAATGACGCCGGAAATTGGCTCCCTCACCAATAACATCAGAAATCGGCCCCCTCACCAATGACACCAGAAATCGGCACCCTCACCAACGACACCAGAAATTGGCCCCCCTCACCAACGACACCAGAAATTGGCCCCCTCATCAGTGACACCAGAAATCAGCCCCCTCACCAATGACACCAGAAATCGGCCCACTCACCAATGACACCAGAAATCGGCCCCCTCACCAATGAGACCAGAAATCAGCCCCCTCACCGATGACACCGGAAATCAGCCCCCTCACCAATGACACCGGAAATCGGCCCACTCAATAATGACACCAGAAATTGGCCGCCTCACCCATGACACCAGAAATCAGCGCCCTCAACAATGATGCCGGAAATTGGCCCCCTCACCAATGACACCAGAAATCGGCCACACTCACCAACGACACCATAAATCGGCCCCCTCACCAATGACAACAGAAATCCGCCCCCTCACAAATGAAACCAGAAATCGGCACCCTCACCAATGACACCAGAAATCGGTCCCCTCACGAATGAAACCTGAAATCGGCCTCCTCACCAATGACACCAGAAATCGGCCCCCTCACCAATGACACCAGAAATCAGCCCCCTCACCAAAGACACCAGAAATCGGCACCATCACCAACGACACCAGAAATCGGCGCCCTCACCAATGACACCAGAAATCGGCCCCTTCACCAATGACACCAGAAATCGGCCCCCTTATCAGTGACACTAGAAATCGGCCCCCTCACCAATGACACCAGAAATCGGCCCCCTCACCAATGACACCAGAAATCGGCCCCCTCACCAATGACACCAGAAATCGGCACCATTGCCAACGACACCAGAAATCGGCCCACTCACCAATAACATGAGAAATAGGAAGCCTCACCAATGACGCCAGATATCGGCCCCGTCACCAATGACACCAGAAATCGGCCCCCTCACCAATGACACCAGAAATCGGCCAACTCACCAATGACACCAGAAATCGGCCCATTCACCAATGACACCAGAAATCGGCCCCCTCACCAATGACACCAGAAATCGGCCACCTCACCAATGACGCCAGAAATCGGCCACCTCACCAATGACGCCAGAAATCGGCCACCTCACCAATGACACCAGAAATCGGCCCCCTCACCAATGACACCAGAAATCGGCCCCCTCACCAACGACACCAGAAATCGGCCCCCTCACCAATGACACCAGAAATCGGACCCCTCACCAACGACACCAGAAATCGGCCCCCTCACCAACGACACCAGAAATCGTCCCCCTCACCAACGACACCAGAAATCGGCACCCTCACCAGTGACACCAGAAATCAGCCCCCTCACCAATGACACCAGAAATCGGCCCCCTCACCAACGACACCAGAAATCGGCCCCCTCATCAGTGACAACATAAATCGGCCCCCTCACCAATGACACCAGAAATCGGCCACCTCACCAATGACACCAGAAATCGGCCCCCTCACCAATGACACCAGAAATCGGCCCCCTCACCAATCACACCAGAAATCGGCCCACTCACCAACGACACCAGAAAACGGCCCCCTCACCAATGGCCCCAGAAATCGGCCCCCTCACCGACACCAGAAATCGGCCCCCTCACCAACGACACCAGAAATCGGCCCCCTCACCAATGACACCAGAAATCGGTCCCCTCACCGACACCAGAAATCGGCCCCCTGAGCAATGACACCAGAAATCGGCCCCCTCACCAATGACACCAGAAATCGGCCCCCTCACCAATGACACCAGAAATCGGCCCCCTCACCAATGACACCAGAAATCGGCCCCCTCACCAATGACACCAGAAATCGGCCCCCTCACCAATGACACCAGAAATCGGTCCCCCTCACCAATGACACCAGAAATCGACCCCCTCACGAATGACACCAGAAATCGGCACCCTCACCAACGACACCAGAAATCAGCCCCCCACCAACGACACCAGAAATCGGCCCCCTCACCAATGACACCAGAAATCAGCCCCCTCACTAATGACACCAGAAATCGGCCCCCTCACCAATGACACCAGAAATCGGCCCCCTCACCAATGACACCAGAAATCGGCCCCCTCACCAATGACACCAGAAATCGGCCCCCTCACCAATGACACCAGAAATCGGCCCCCTCACCAATGAGACCAGAAATCAGCCCCCTCACCGATGACACCGGAAATCGGCCCCCCTCACCAATGACACCGGAAATCGGCCAACTCAATAATGACACCAGAAATAGGCCGCCTCACCCATGACACCAGAAATCAGCGCCCTCAACAATGACGCCGGAAATTGGCCCCCTCACCCATGACACCAGAAATCGGCCCCCTCACCAATGACAACAGAAATCCGCCCACTCACAAATGACACCAGAAATCGGCCCCCTCACCAATGACGCTAGAAATCGGCCCCCCTCACCAATGACACTCAACATGGGCACCTTAATCATGACAACTCAAAATAGCACCCAAACTAATGACACCGAGAATCAGCACCTTAACTAATGACACCCAAAATCGACCACCTCACCATTGACACCAGAAATCGGCGGCCTCAGAAATGACACTGGAAATCGGCCCCCTCACCAATGACACCAGAAATCGGCCCACTCACCAATGACACCGGAAATTGGCCCCCTCACCAATGACATCAGAAATCGGCCCCCTCACCAATGACACCAGAAATCGGCACCCTCACCAACGACACCAGAAATTGGCCCCCTCACCAACGACACCAGAAATTGGCCCCCTCATCAGTGACACCAGAAATCAGCCCCCTCACCAATGACACCAGAAATCGGCCCACTCACCAATGACACCAGAAATCGGCCCCCTCACCAATGAGACCAGAAATCAGCCCCCTCACCGATGACACCGGAAATCGGCCCCCTCACCAATGACACCGGAAATCGGCCCACTCAATAATGACACCGGAAATCGGCCCCACTCAATAATGACACCAGAAATTGGCCGCCTCACCCATGACACCAGAAATCAGCGCCCTCAACAATGACGCCGGAAATTGGCCCCCTCACCAATGACCCCAGAAATCGGCCACACTCACCAACGACACCATAAATCGGCCCCCTCACCAATGACAACAGAAATCGGCCCCCTCACCAACGACACCAGAAATCTGCCCCTCACCAATGACACCAGAAATCAGCCCCCTCACCAATGACACCAGAAATCGGCCCCCTCACCAATGACACCAGAAATCAGCCCATTCACCAATGACACCAGAAATCAGCCCCCTCACCAATGACACCAGAAATCGGCCCCCTCACCAATGACACCAGAAATCGGCCCATTCACCAATGACACCAGAAATCAGCCCCCTCACCAATGACACCAGAAATCGGCCCCCTCACCAATGACACCAGAAATCGGCCCCCTCACCAATGACACCAGAAATCAGCCCACTAATCAGTGACACCAGAAATCGGCCCCCTCACCAACGACACCAGAAATCGGCCCATTCACCAATGACACCAGAAATCAGCCCCCTCACCAATGACACCAGAAATCGGCCCCCTCACCATTGACACCAGAAATCGGACCCCTCACCAATGACACCAGAAATCGGCCCCCTCACCAATGAGACCAGAAATCAGCCCCCTCACCAATGACACCGGAAATCGGCCCCCTCACCAATGACACCGGAAATCGGCCCCCTCAGCAATGACACCAGAAATCGGCCCCCTCACCAATGACACCAGAAATCGGCCCCCTCACCAACGACACCAGAAATCGGCCCCCTCACCAATGAGACCAGCAACCAACCCCCTCACCGATGACACCGGAAATCGGCCCCCTCACCAATGACACCGGAAATCGGCCAACTCAATAATGACACCTGAAATAGGCTGCCTCACCCATGACACCAGAAATCAGCGCCCTCAACAATGACGCCGGAAATTGGCCCCCTCACCAATAACATCAGAAATCGGCCCCCTCACCCATGACACCAGAAATCAGCGCCCTCAACAATGACGCCGGAAATTGGCCCCCTCACCAATAACATCAGAAATCGGCCCCCTCACCAATGACACCAGAAATCGGCACCCTCACCAACGACACCAGAAATTGGCCCCCTCACCAACGACACCAGAAATTGGCCCCCTCATCAGTGACACCAGAAATCAGGCCCCTCACCAATGACACCAGAAATCGGCCCACTCACCAATGACACCAGAAATCGGCCCCCTCACCAATGAGACCAGAAATCAGCCCCCTCACCGATGACACCGGAAATCAGCCCCCTCACCAATGACACCGGAAATCGGCCCACTCAATAATGACACCAGAAATTGGCCGCCTCACCCATGAGACCAGAAATCAGCGCCCTCAACAATGACGCCGGAAATTGGCCCCCCTCACCAATGACACCAGAAATCGGCCACACTCACCAACGACACCATAAATCGGACCCCTCACCAATGACAACAGAAATCCGCCCCCTCACAAATGAAACCAGAAATCGGCACCCTCACCAATGACACCAGAAATCGGTCCCCTCACGAATGAAACCTGAAATCGGCCTCCTCACCAATGACACCAGAAATCGGCCCCCTCACCAATGACACCAGAAATCAGCCCCCTCACCAAAGACACCAGAAATCGGCACCATCACCAACGACACCAGAAATCGGCGCCCTCACCAATGACACCAGAAATCGGCCCCTTCACCAATGACACCAGAAATCGGCCCCCTCATCAGTGACACTAGAAATCGGCCCCCTCACCAATGACACCAGAAATCGGCCCCCTCACCAATGACACCAGAAATCGGCCCCCTCACCAATGACACCAGAAATCGGCACCATTGCCAACGACACCAGAAATCGGCCCACTCACCAATAACATGAGAAATAGGAAGCCTCACCAATGACGCCAGATATCGGCCCCGTCACCAATGACACCAGAAATCGGCCCCCTCACCAATGACACCAGAAATCGGCCAACTCACCAATGACACCAGAAATCGGCCCATTCACCAATGACACCAGAAATCGGCCCCCTCACCAACGACACCAGAAATCGGCCCCCTCACCAATGACAACAGAAATCCGCCCCCTCACCAATGACACCAGAAATCGGCCACCTCACCAATGACGCCAGAAATCGGCCACCTCACCAATGACGCCAGAAATCGGCCACCTCACCAATGACACCAGAAATTGGCCCCCTCACCAATGACACCAGAAATCGGCCCCGTCACCAACGACACCAGAAATCGGCCCCCTCACCAACGACACCAGAAATCGGCCCCCTCACCAACGACACCAGAAATCGGCCCCCTCACCAACGACACCAGAAATCGTCCCCCTCACCAACGACACCAGAAATCGGCACCCTCACCAGTGACACCAGAAATCAGCCCCCTCACCAATGACACCAGAAATCGGCCCCCTCACCAACGACACCAGAAATCGGCCCCCTCATCAGTGACAACATAAATCGGCCCCCTCACCAATGACACCAGAAATCGGCCACCTCACCAATGACACCAGAAATCGGCCCCCTCACCAATGACACCAGAAATCGGCCCCCTCACCAATCACACCAGAAATCGGCCCACTCACCAACGACACCAGAAAACGGCCGCCTCACCAATGGCACCAGAAATCGGCCCCCTCACCGACACCAGAAATCGGCCCCCTCACCAACGACACCAGAAATCGGCCCCCTCACCAATGACACCAGAAATCGGTCCCCTCACCAACGACACCAGAAATCGGCCCCCTGAGAAATGACACCAGAAATCGGCCCCCTCACCAATGACACCAGAAATCGGACCCCTCACCAATGACACCAGAAATCGGCCCCCTCACCAATGACACCAGAAATCGGCCCCCTCACCAATGACACCAGAAATCGGCCCCCTCACCAATGACACCAGAAATCGGCCCCCTCACCAATGACACCAGAAATCGACCCCCTCACGAATGACACCAGAAATCGGCACCCTCACCAACGACACCAGAAATCAGCCCCCCACCAACGACACCAGAAATCGGCCCCCTCACCAATGACACCAGAAATCAGCCCCTCACTAATGACACCAGAAATCGGCCCCCTCACCAATGACACCAGAAATCGGCCCCCTCACCAATGACACCAGAAATCGGCCCCCTCACCAATGACACCAGAAATCGGCCCCCTCACCAATGACACCAGAAATCGGCCCCCTCACCAATGAGACCAGAAATCAGCCCCCTCACCGATGACACCGGAAATCGGCCCCCTCACCAATGACACCGGAAATCGGCCCACTCAATAATGACACCAGAAATAGGCCGCCTCACCCATGACACCAGAAATCAGCGCCCTCAACAATGACGCCGGAAATTGGCCCCCTCACCCATGACACCAGAAATCGGCCCCCTCACCAATGACAACAGAAATCCGCCCACTCACAAATGACACCAGAAATCGGCCCCCTCACCAATGACGCTAGAAATCGGCCCCCCTCACCAATTACACTCAACATGGGCACCTTAATCATGACAACTCAAATAGCACCCAAACTAATGACACCGAGAATCAGCACCTTAACTAATGACACCCAAAATCGACCACCTCACCATTGACACCAGAAATCGGCGGCCTCAGAAATGACACTGGAAATCGGCCCCCTCACCAATGACACCAGAAATCGGCCCACTCACCAATGACACCGGAAATTGGCCCCCTCACCAATGACATCAGAAATCGGCCCCCTCACCAATGACACCAGAAATCGGCACCCTCACCAACGACACCAGAAATTGGCCCCCTCACCAACGACACCAGAAATTGGCCCCCTCATCAGTGACACCAGAAATCAGCCCCCTCACCAATGACACCAGAAATCGGCCCACTCACCAATGACACCAGAAATCGGCCCCCTCACCAATGAGACCAGAAATCAGCCCCCTCACCGATGACACCGGAAATCGGCCCCCTCACCAATGACACCGGAAATCGGCCCACTCAATAATGACACCGGAAATCGGCCCACTCAATAATGACACCAGAAATTGGCCGCCTCACCCATGACACCAGAAATCAGCGCCCTCAACAATGACGCCGGAAATTGGCCCCCTCACCAATGACCCCAGAAATCGGCCACACTCACCAACGACACCATAAATCGGCCCCCTCACCAATGACAACAGAAATCCGCCCACTCACAAATGAAACCAGAAATCGGCACCCTCACCAATGACACCAGAAATCGGTCCCCTCACGAATGAAACCTGAAATCGGCCTCCTCACCAATGACACCAGAAATCGGCCCCCTCACCAATGACACCAGAAATCAGCCCCCTCACCAAAGACACCAGAAATCGGCACCATCACCAACGACACCAGAAATCGGCGCCCTCACCAATGACACCAGAAATCGTCCCCTCACCAATGACACCAGAAATCGGCCCCCTCATCAGTGACACTAGAAATCGGCCCCCTCACCAATGACACCAGAAATCGGCCCCCTCACCAATGACACCAGAAATCGGCCCCCTCACCAATGACACCAGAAATCGGCACCATCGCCAACGACACCAGAAATCGGCCCACTCACCAATAACATGAGAAATAGGAAGCCTCACCAATGACGCCAGATATCGGCCCCGTCACCAATGACACCAGAAATCGGCCCCCTCACCAATGACACCAGAAATCGGCCAACTCACCAATGACACCAGAAATCGGCCCATTCACCAATGACACCAGAAATCGGCCCCCTCACCAACGACACCAGAAATCGGCCCCCTCACCAATGACAACAGAAATCCGCCCCCTCACCAATGACACCAGAAATCGGCCACCTCACCAATAACGCCAGAAATCGGCCACCTCACCAATGACGACAGAAATCGGCCACCTCACCAATGACACCAGAAATCTGCCCCCTCACCAATGACACCAGAAATCGGCCCCCTCACCAACGACACCAGAAATCGGCCCCCTCACCAATGACACCAGAAATCGGCCCCCTCACCAACGACACCAGAAATCGGCCCCCTCACCAACGACACCAGAAATCGTCCCCCTCACCAACGACACCAGAAATCGGCACCCTCACCAGTGACACCAGAAATCAGCCCCCTCACCAA
This sequence comes from Isurus oxyrinchus, assembly GCA_026770705.1. NCBI lineage: Eukaryota > Metazoa > Chordata > Chondrichthyes > Lamniformes > Lamnidae > Isurus > Isurus oxyrinchus. The sequence goes on along the minus strand of JANJGN010001258.1, from coordinate 74,626 downwards.
TGACACCAGAAATCGGCCCCCTCACCAACGACACCAGAAATCGGCCCCCTCATCAGTGACAACATAAATCGGCCCCCTCACCAATGACACCAGAAATCGGCCACCTCACCAATGACACCAGAAATCGGCCCCCTCACCAATGACACCAGAAATCGGCCCCCTCACCAATGACACCAGAAAACGGCTCCCTCACCAATGACACCAGAAAACGGCCCCCTCACCAATGGCACCAGAAATCGGCCCCCTCACCGACACCAGAAATCGGCCCCCTCACCAACGACACCAGAAATCGGCCCCCTCACCAATGACACCAGAAATCGGTCCCAACACCAACGACACCAGAAATCGGCCCCCTGAGCAATGACACCAGAAATCGGCCCCCTCACCAATGACACCAGAAATCGGCCCCCTCACCAATGACACCAGAAATCGGCCCCCTCACCAATGACACCAGAAATCGGCCCCCTCACCAATGACACCAGAAATCGGCCCCCTCACCAATGACACCAGAAATCGGTCCCCTCACCAATGACACCAGAAATCGACCCCCTCACCAATGACACCAGAAATCGGCACCCTCACCAACGACACCAGAAATCAGCCCCCCACCAACGACACCAGAAATTGGCCCCCTCAGCAATGACACCAGAAATCGGCCCCCTCACCAATGACACCAGAAATCAGCCCCCTCACTAATGACACCAGAAATCGGCCCCCTCACCAATGACACCAGAAATCGGCCCCCTCACCAATGACACCAGAAATCGGCCCCCTCACCAATGACACCAGAAATCGGCCCTCTCACCAATGACACCAGAAATCGGCCCCCTCACCAATGAGACCAGAAATCAGCCCCCTCACCGATGACACCGGAAATCGGCCCCCTCACCAATGACACCGGAAATCGGCCCACTCAATAATGACACCAGAAATAGGCCGCCTCACCCATGACACCAGAAATCAGCGCCCTCAACAATGACGCCGGAAATTGGCCCCCTCACCCATGACACCAGAAATCGGCCCCCCTCACCAATGACAACAGAAATCCGCCCACTCACAAATGACACCAGAAATCGGCCCCCTCACCAATGACGCTAGAAATCGGCCCCCCTCACCAATGACACTCAACATGGGCACCTTAATCATGACAACTCAAATCAGCACCCAAACTAATGACACCGAGAATCAGCACCTTAACTAATGACACCCAAAATCGACCGCCTCACCAATGACACCCAAAATCGACACCCTCACCATTGACACTAGAAATCAACCCCCTCACCAGTGACACCAGAAATCAGCCGCCTCACCAGTGACACTGGAAATCGGCCCCCTCACCAATGACACCAGAAATCGGCCCCCTCACCAATGACACCAGAAATCGGCCCATTCATCAATGACACCAGAAATCGGCCCCCTCACCAATGACACCAGAAATCAGCCCACTAACCAGTGACAGCAGAAATTGGCCCCCTCACCAAATGACACCAGAAATCAGTCTACTAACCAGTGACACCAGAAATCGGCCCCCTCACCAATGACACCAGAAATCGGCCCCCTCACCAATGACACCAGAAATCGGCCCCCTCACCAATGACACCAGAAATCTGCCCCCTCACCAATGACACCAGAAATCAGCCCCCTCACAATGACACCAGAAATCGGCCCCCTCACCAATGACACCAGAAATCAGCCCATTCACCAATGACACCAGAAATCAGCCCCCTCACCAATGGCACCAGAAATCGGCCCCCTCACCAATCACACCAGAAATCGGCCCATTCACCAATGACACCAGAAATCAGCCCCCTCACCAATGACACCAGAAATCGGCCCCCTCACCAATGACACTAGAAATCAGCCCACTAACCAGTGACACCAGAAATCGGCCCCCTCACCAACGACACCAGAAATCGGCCCCCTCACCAATGACACCAGAAATCGGCCCATTCACCAATGACACCAGAAATCAGCCCCCTCACCAATGACACCAGAAATCGGCCCCCTCACCAATAACACCAGAAATCGGCCCCCTCACCAATGAGACCAGAAATCGGCCGCCTCACCAATGACACCGGAAATCGGAACCCTCACCAATGACACCGGAAATCGGCCCACTCAACAATGACACCGGAAATCGGCCCCCTCACCAATGACACCGGAAATGGGCCCCCTCACCAACGACACCAGAAATCGGCCCCCTCACCAATGAGAGCAGAAATCAACCCCCTTACCGGTGACACCGGAAATCGGCCCCCTCACCAATGACACCGGAAATCGGCCCACTCAATAATGACACCAGAAATAGGCTGCCTCACCCATGACACCAGAAATCAGCGCCCTCAACAATGAGGCCGGAAATTGGCCCCCTCACCAATGACACCAGAAATCGGCCCCCTCACCAATGACACCAGAAATCGGCACCCTCACCAACGACACCAGAAATCCGCCCACTCACAAATGACACCAGAAATCGGCCCCCTCACCAATGACACCAGAAATCAGCCCCCTCACCAAAGACACCAGAAATCGGCACCATTACCAACGACACCAGAAATCGGCGCCCTCACCAATGACACCAGAAATCGGCCCCCTCACCAATGACACCAGAAATCGGCCCCCTCATCAGTGACACTAGAAATCGGCCCCCTCACCAATGACACCAGAAATCGGTCCCCTCACCAATGACACCAGAAATCGGCCGCCTCACCAATGACACCAGAAATCAGCACCCTCGCCAACGACACCAGAAACCGGCCCACTCACCAATAACATGAGAAATAGGAAGCCTCACCAATGACGCCAGATATCGGCCCCGTCACCAATGACACCAGAAATCGGCCCCCTCACCAATGACACCAGAAATCGGCCAACTCACCAATGACACCAGAAATCGGCCCATTCACCAATGTCACCAGAAATCGGCCCCCTCACCAACGACACCAGAAATCGGCCCCCCTCACCAATGACAACAGAAATCCGCCCCCTCACCAATGACACCAGAAGTCGGCCACCTCACCAATGATGCCAGAAATCGGCCACCTCACCAATGACGCCAGAAATCGGCCACCTCACCAATGACACCAGAAATCGGCCCCCTCACCAATGACACCAGAAATCGGCCCACTCACCAACGACACCAGAAATCGGCCCCCTCACCAATGACACCAGAAATCGGCCGCCTCACCAACGACACCAGAAATCGGCCCCCTCACCAACGACACCAGAAATCGTCCCCCTCACCAACGACACCAGAAATCGGCACCCTCACCAGTGACACCAGAAATCAGCCCCCTCACCAATGACACCAGAAATCGGCCCCCTCACCAACGACACCAGAAATCGGCCCCCTCATCAGTGACAACATAAATCGGCCCCCTCACCAATGACACCAGAAATCGGCCACCTCACCAATGACACCAGAAATCGGCCCCCTCACCAATGACACCAGAAATCGGCCCCCTCACCAATGACACCAGAAATCGGCCCACTCACCAATGACACCGGAAAACGGCCCCCTCACCAATGGCACCAGAAATCGGCCCCCTCACCGACACCAGAAATCGGCCCCCTCACCAACGACACCAGAAATCAGACCCCTCACCAATGACACCAGAAATCGGTCCCCTCACCAACGACACCAGAAATCGGCCCCCTCAGCAATGACACCAGAAATCGGCCCCCTCACCAATGACACCAGAAATCGGGCCCCCTCACCAATGACACCAGAAATCGGCCCCCCCACCAATGACACCAGAAATCGGCCCCCTCACCAATGACACCAGAAATCGGTCCCCTCACCAATGACACCAGAAATCGACCCCCTCACCAATGACACCAGAAATCGGCCCCCTCACCAACGACACCAGAAATCAGCCCCCCACCAACGACACCAGAAATTGGCCCCCTCACCAATGACACCAGATATCGGCCCCCTCACCAATGACACGAGAAATCAGCCCCCTCACCAATGACACCAGAAATCGGCCCCCTCACCAATGACACCAGAAATCGGCCCCCTCACCAATGACACCAGAAATCGACCCCCTCACCATTACACCAGAAATCGGCTCCCTCACCAGTTACACCAGAAACCGGCCCCCTTACCAATGACACCGGAAATCGGCTCCCTCACCAGTTACACCAGAAACCGGCCCCCTTACCAATGACACCGGAAATCGGCCCACTCAATAATGACACCAGAAATTGGACCCCCTCACCAATGACATGAGAAATAGGCCGCCTCACCAATGACACCAGAAATCGGCCCCCTCACCAATGACACCAGAAATCGGCCACCTCACCAATGACACCAGAAATCGGTCCCCTCACCAACGACACCAGAAATCGGCCCCCTCACCAACGATACCAGAAATCGGCCCCCTCACCAACGACACCAGAAATCGGCGCCCTCACCAACAACACCAGAAATCGGCCCCCTCACCAACGACACCAGAAATCGGCCCCCTCACCAACGACACCAGAAATCGGCCCCCTCACCAACGACACCAGAAATAGGCCCCCTCACCAACGACACCAGAAATCGGCCCCCTCACCAACGACACCAGAAATCGGCCCCCTCACCAACGACACCAGAAATCGGCCCCCTCACCAACGACACCAGAAATCGGCCCCCTCACCAACGACACCAGAAATCGGCCCCCTCATCAGTGACAACATAAATCGGCCGCCTCACCAGTGACACCAGAAATCGGCCCACTCACCAATGACACCGGAAATTGGACCCCGCAGCAATGACACCGGAAATCGGCCTCCTCACCAATGACACCAGAAATCGGCCCCCTCACCAATGACACCGGAAAACGGCTTCCTCACCAATGACACCAGAAATCGGCCTCCTCACCAATGACACCAGAAATCGTCCCCCTCACCAACGACACTAGAAATCGGACCCGTCACCCATGGCACCAGATATCGGTCCCCTCACCAATGCCAGAAATCGGCCCCTCACCAATGACAGCAGAAATCAGCCCCCTCACCAACGACACCAGAAATCGGCACCCTCACCAATGCCAGAAATCGGCCCCTTACCAATGACACCAGAAATCGGCCCCCTCACCAACGACACCAGAAATCGGCCCCATCAGCAATGACACCAGAAATCGGCCCCCCTCACCAACGACACCAGAAATCGGCCCCCTCACCAACGACACCAGAAATCTGCCCCCTCACCAACGACACCATAAATCGTCACCCTCACCAACGACACCAGAAATCGGCACCCTCACCAGTGACACCAGAAATCAGCCCCCTCACCAATGACACCAGAAATCGGCCCCCTCACCAACGACACCAGAAATCGGCCCCCTCATCGGTGACAACATAAATCGGCGGCTTCACCAATGACACCAGAAATCGGCCACCTCACCAATGACACCAGAAATCGGCCCCCTCACCAATGACACCAGAAATCAAACCACTCACCAATGACACCAGAAATCGGCCCACTCACCAATGACACCAGAAAACGGTCCCCTCACCAATGGCACCAGAAATCGGCCCCCTCACCGACACCAGAAATCGGCCCCCTCACCAACGACACCTGAAATCGGCCCCCTCACCAATGACACCGGAAATCGGCCCCCTCACCAATGACACCGGAAATCGGCCCCCTCACCAATTACTCCGGAAATCGGCCCCCTCACCAATGACACCAGAAATCGGCCCCCTCACCAATGACACCAGAAATCGGCCCCCTCACCAATGACACCAGAAATCGCCCCCCTCACCAATGACACCAGAAATCGGCCCCCTCACCAATGACACCAGAAATCGGCCCCCTCACCAATGACACCAGAAATCGGCCCCCTCACCAATGACACCAGAAATCGGCCGCCTCACCAATGACACCAGAAATCGGCCGCCTCACCAAAGACACCAGAAATCAGCCCCCTCACCAATGACACCAGAAATCGGCCGCCTCACCAAAGACACCAGATATCGGCCCCCTCACCAATGACACCTCAAATCGGCCGCCTCACCAAAGACAGCAGAAATCGGCCCCCTCACCAATGACACCGGAAATTGGCCCACTCAATAATGACACCAGAAATTGGACCCCCGCACCAATGACATGAGAAAAGGGTCCCCTCACCAATGACACCAGAAATCGGACAATCCACCAATGACACCAGAAATCGGCCCCCTCACCAATGACACCAGAAATCGGACCCCTCAGCAATGACACCAGAAATCGGCCCCCTCACCAATAACATGAGAAATAGGAAGCCTCACCAATGATGCCAGATATCGGCCCCCTCACCAATGACACCAGAAATCGGCCCCCTCACCAATGACACTCAACATGGGCACCTTAATCATGACAACTCAAATCAGCACCCAAACTAATGACACCGAGAATCAGCACCTTAACCAATGACACCCAGAATTGACCCCCTCACAAGTGACACCAGAAATCAACCCCCTCACCAATGACACCAGAAATCGGCCCCCTCACCAATAACACCAGAAATCGGCTCCCTCACCAGTTACACCAGAAAACCGGCCCCCTTACCAATGACACTGGAAATCGGCCCACTCAATAATGACACCAGAAATTGGACCCCCTCACCAATGACATGAGAAATAGGCCGCCTCACCAATGACACCAGAAATCGGCCCCCTCACCAATGACACCAGAAATCGGCCACCTCACCAATGACACCAGAAATCGGTCCCCTCACCAACGACACCAGAAATCGGCCCCCTCACCAACGATACCAGAAATCGGCCCCTCACCACGACACCAGAAATCGGCGCCCTCACCAACAACACCAGAAATCGGCCCCCTCACCAACGACACCAGAAATCGGCCCCCTCACCAACGACACCAGAAATCGGCCCCCTCACCAACGACACCAGAAATCGGCCCCCTCACCAACGACACCAGAAATCGGCCCCCTCACCAACGACACCAGAAATCGGCCCCCTCACCAACGACACCAGAAATCGGCCCCCTCACCAACGACACCAGAAATCGGCCCCCTCACCAACGACACCAGAAATCGGCCCCCTCATCAGTGACAACATAAATCGGCCGCCTCACCAGTGACACCAGAAATCGGCCCACTCACCAATGACACCGGAAATTGGACCCCGCAGCAATGACACCGGAAATCGGCCTCCTCACCAATGACACCAGAAATCGGCCCCCTCACCAATGACACCGGAAAACGGCCTCCTCACCAATGACACCAGAAATCGGCCTCCTCACCAATGACACCAGAAATCGTCCCCCTCACCAACGACACTAGAAATCGGACCCGTCACCCATGGCACCAGATATCGGTCCCCTCACCAATGCCAGAAATCGGCCCCTCACCAATGACACCAGAAATCAGCCCCCTCACCAACGACACCAGAAATCGGCACCCTCACCAATGCCAGAAATCGGCCCCTCACCAATGACACCAGAAATCGGCCCCCTCACCAACGACACCAGAAATCGGTCCCCTCGCCAATGACACCAGAAATCTGCAGCCTCACCAATGACACCAGAAATCGGCCCCCTCACCAATGACGCCAGAAATCGGCCCCCTCAAAAACGACACCTGAAATCGGCCCCCTCTCCAATGATGCCAGAAGTCGACCCCCTCACCAATGACACCAGAGATCGACCTCCTCACCAATGACACAAGAAATAGGCCCCCTCACCAATGACACCAGAAATCGGCCCCCTCACCAATGACACCAGAAATCGGACGCCTCACCAATGACACCAGAAATCGGCCCCCCTCACCAATGACACCAGAAATCGGACGCCTCACCAATGACACCAGAAATCGGCCCCCCTCACCAATGACACCAGAAATCGGCCCCCTCACCAATGACACCAGAAATCGAACCCCTCACCAATGACACCAGAAATCGGCCCCCTCACCAATGATACCAGAAATCGGCCCCCTCACCCATGACACCAGAGATCTACCCCCTCACCAATGACACCAGAGATCGACCCCCTCACCAATGACACCAGAGATCGACCCCCTCACCAATGACACCAGAGATCGACCCCCTCACCAATGACACCAGAAATCGGCCCCCTCACCAATGACACCAGAAATCGGCTCCCTCACCAATGACACTCAACATGGGCACCTTAATCATGACAACTCAAATCAGCACCCAAACTAATGACACCGAGAATCAGCATTTTAACTAATGACACACAGAATGGACCACCTCACCAATGACACCTGAAATCGGCCCCCTCACCAATGACACCAGAAATCGGCCCCCCCACCAATGACACCAGAAATCGGCCCCCTCACCAATGACACCAGAAATCGGTCCCCTCACCAATGACACCAGAAATCGACCCCCTCACCAATGACACCAGAAATCGGCACCCTCACCAACGACACCAGAAATCAGCCCCCCACCAACGACACCAGAAATTGGCCCCCCCACCAATAACACCAGAAATCGGCCCCCTCACCAATGACACGAGAAATCAGCCCCCTCACCAATGACACCAGAAATCGGACCCCTCACCAATGACACCAGAAATCGGCCCCCTCACCAATGACACCAGAAATCGGCCCCCTCACCAATGACACCAGAAATCGGCCCCCTCACCAATGACACCAGAAATCGGCCCCCTCACCAATGACACCAGAAATCGGCACCCTCACCAATGACACCGGAAATCGGCCCACTCAATAATGACACCAGAAATAGGCCGCCTCACCCATGACACCAGAAATCAGCGCCCTCAACAATGACGCCGGAAATTGGCCCCCTCACCCATGACACCAGAAATCGGCCCCCTCACCAATGACAACAGAAATCCGCCCCAATCACAAATGACACCAGAAATCGGCACCCTCACCAATGACACCAGAAATCGGTCCCCTCACCAATGAAACCTGAAATCGGCCTCCTCACCAATGACACCAGAAATCGGCCTCCTCACCAATGACACCAGAAATCGGCCCCCTCACCAATGACACCAGAAATCAGCCCCCTCACCAAAGACACCAGAAATCAGCACCCTCACCAACGACACCAGAAATCGGCGCCCTCACCAACGACACCAGAAATCGGCGCCCTCACCAACGACACCAGAAATCGGCCCCCCCTCATCAGTGACACCAGAAATCGGCCCCCTCACCAATGACACCAGAAATCGGCCCCCTCACCAATGACACTAGAAATCGGCCCCCTCACCAATGACACCAGAAATCGGCACCCTCGCCAACAACACCAGAAATCGGCCCCCTCACCAATAACATGAGAAATAGGAAGCCTCACCAATGACGCCAGATATCGGCCCCCTCACCAATGACACCAGAAATCGGCCACCCTCACCAACAACACCAGAAATCGGCCCCCTCACTAACAACACCAGAAATCGTCCCCCTCACCAACGACACTAGAAATCGGACCCGTCACCCATGGCACCATATCGGTCCCCCTCACCAATGCCAGAAATCGGCCCCTCACCAATGACACCAGAAATCAGCCCCCTCACCAACGACACCAGAAATCGGCACCCTCACCAATGCCAGAAATCGGCCCCTCACCAATGACACCAGAAATCGGCCCCCTCACCAACGACACCAGAAATCGGTCCCCTCGCCAATGACACCAGAAATCTGCAGCCTCACCAATGACACCAGAAATCGGCCCCCTCACCAATGACGCCAGAAATCGGCCCCCTCAAAAACGACACCTGAAATCGGCCCCCTCTCCAATGATGCCAGAAGTCGACCCCCCTCACCAATGACACCAGAGATCGACCTCCTCACCAATGACACAAGAAATAGGCCCCCTCACCAATGACACCAGAAATCGGCCCCCTCACCAATGACACCAGAAATCGGACGCCTCACCAATGACACCAGAAATCGGCCCCCTCACCAATGACACCAGAAATCGGACGCCTCACCAATGACACCAGAAATCGGCCCCCTCACCAATGACACCAGAAATCGGCCCCCTCACCAATGACACCAGAAATCGAACCCCTCACCAATGACACCAGAAATCGGCCCCCTCACCAATGATACCAGAAATCGGCCCCCTCACCCATGACACCAGAGATCTACCCCCTCACCAATGACACCAGAGATCGACCCCCTCACCAATGACACCAGAGATCGACCCCCTCACCAATGACACCAGAGATCGACCCCCCTCACCAATGACACCAGAAATCGGCCCCCTCACCAATGACACCAGAAATCGGCTCCCTCACCAATGACACTCAACATGGGCACCTTAATCATGACAACTCAAATCAGCACCCAAACTAATGACACCGAGAATCAGCATTTTAACTAATGACACACAGAATGGACCACCTCACCAATGACACCTGAAATCGGCCCCCCTCACCAATGACACCAGAAATCGGCCCCCCCACCAATGACACCAGAAATCGGCCCCCTCACCAATGACACCAGAAATCGGTCCCCTCACCAATGACACCAGAAATCGACCCCCTCACCAATGACACCAGAAATCGGCACCCTCACCAACGACACCAGAAATCAGCCCCCCACCAACGACACCAGAAATTGGCCCCCCCACCAATAACACCAGAAATCGGCCCCCTCACCAATGACACGAGAAATCAGCCCCCTCACCAATGACACCAGAAATCGGCCCCCTCACCAATGACACCAGAAATCGGCCCCCTCACCAATGACACCAGAAATCGGCCCCCTCACCAATGACACCAGAAATCGGCCCCCTCACCAATGACACCAGAAATCGGCTCCCTCACCAATGACACCAGAAATCGGCACCCTCACCAATGACACCGGAAATCGGCCCCACTCAATAATGACACCAGAAATAGGCCGCCTCACCCATGACACCAGAAATCAGCGCCCTCAACAATGACGCCGGAAATTGGCCCCCTCACCCATGACACCAGAAATCGGCCCCCTCACCAATGACAACAGAAATCCGCCAATCACAAATGACACCAGAAATCGGCACCCTCACCAATGACACCAGAAATCGGTCCCCTCACCAATGAAACCTGAAATCGGCCTCCTCACCAATGACACCAGAAATCGGCCTCCTCACCAATGACACCAGAAATCGGCCCCCTCACCAATGACACCAGAAATCAGCCCCCTCACCAAAGACACCAGAAATCAGCACCCTCACCAACGACACCAGAAATCGGCGCCCTCACCAACGACACCAGAAATCGGCGCCCTCACCAACGACACCAGAAATCGGCCCCCTCATCAGTGACACCAGAAATCGGCCCCCTCACCAATGACACCAGAAATCGGCCCCCTCACCAATGACACTAGAAATCGGCCCCCTCACCAATGACACCAGAAATCGGCACCCTCGCCAACAACACCAGAAATCGGCCCCCTCACCAATAACATGAGAAATAGGAAGCCTCACCAATGACGCCAGATATCGGCCCCCCTCACCAATGACACCAGAAATCGGCCACCCTCACCAACAACACCAGAAATCGGCCCCCTCACTAACAACACCAGAAATCGGCCCCCTCACTAATGACAACAGAAATCGGCCCCCTCACCAATGACACCAGAAATCGGCCCCATCACCAACGACACCAGAAATCGGCCCCATCACCAATGACACCAGAAATCGGCCCCCTCACCAACGACACCAGAAATCGGCCCCCTCACCAACGACACCAGAAATCGGCCCCCCTCACCAACGACACCATAAATCGTCACCCTCACCAACGACACCAGAAATCGGCACCCTCACCAGTGACACCAGAAATCAGCCCCCTCACCAATGACACCAGAAATAGGCCCACTCACCAACGACACCAGAAATCGGCCCCCTCATCGGTGACAACATAAATCGGCGGCTTCACCAATGACACCAGAAATCGGCCACCTCACCAATGCACCAGAAATCGGCCCCCTCACCAATGACACCAGAAATCGGACCACTCACCAATGACACCAGAAATCGGCCCCACTCACCAATGACACCAGAAAACGGCCCCCTCACCAATGGCACCAGAAATCGGCCCCCTCACCGACACCAGAAATCGGCCCCCTCACCAACGACACCTGAAATCGGCCCCCTCACCAATGACACCGGAAAATCGGCCCCCTCACCAATGACACCGGAAATCGGCCCCCTCACCAATTACTCCGGAAATCGGCCCCCTCACCAATGACACCAGAAATCGGCCCCCTCACCAATGACACCAGAAATCGGCCCACTCACCAATGACACCAGAAATCGCCCCCCTCACCAATGACACCAGAAATCGGCCCCCCTCACCAATGACACCAGAAATCGGCCCCCTCACCAATGACACCAGAAATCGGCCCCCTCACCAATGACACCAGAAATCGGCCCCCTCACCAATGACACCAGAAATCGGCCGCCTCACCAATGACACCAGAAATCGGCCGCCTCACCAAAGACACAGAAATCAGCCCCCTCACCAATGACACCAGAAATCGGCCGCCTCACCAAAGACACCAGAATCGGCCCCCTCACCAATGACACCTCAAATCGGCCGCCTCACCAAAGACACCAGAAATCGGCCCCCTCACCAGCGACACCGGAAATTGGCCCACTCAATAATGACACCAGAAATTGGACCCCCGCACCAATGACATGAGAAAGGGTCCCCTCACCAATGACACCAGAAATCGGACAATCCACCAATGACACCAGAAATCGGCCACCTCACCAATGACACCAGAAATCGGCCCCCTCACCAATGCCAGAAATCGGCCCCTCACCAATGACACCAGAAATCGGCCCCCTCACCAACGACACCAGAAATCGGCACCCTCACCAACGACACAAGAAATTGGCCCCCTCACCAACGACACAAGAAATCGGCCCCCTCACCAATGACACCGGAAATCGGTCCCCTCGCCAATGACACCAGAAATCTGCCGCCTCACCAATGACACCAGAAATCTGCCGCCTCACCAATGACGCCAGAAATCGGCCCCCTCAAAAACGACACCTGAAATCGGCCCCCTCTCCAATGATGCCAGAAGTCGACCCCCTCACCAATGACACCAGAGATCGACCTCCTCACCAATGACACAAGAAATAGGCCCCCTCACCAATGACACCAGAAATCGGCCCCCTCACCAATGACACCAGAAATCGGACGCCTCACCAATGACACCAGAAATCGGCCCCCTCACCAAAGACACCAGAAATCGGACGCCTCACCAATGACACCAGAAATCGGCCCCCTCACCAATGACACCAGAAATCGGTCCCCTCACCAATGATACCAGAAATCGAACCCCTCACCAATGACACCAGAAATCGGCCCCCTCACCAATGATACCAGAAATCGGCCCCCTCAACCATGACACCAGAGATCTACCCCCTCACCAATGACACCAGAGATCGACCCCCTCACCAATGACACCAGAGATCGACCCCCTCACCAATGACACCAGAGATCGACCCCCTCACCAATGACACCAGAAATCGGCCCCCTCACCAATGACACCAGAAATCGGCTCCCTCACCAATGACACTCAACATGGGCACCTTAATCATGACAACTCAAATCAGCACCCAAACTAATGACACCGAGAATCAGCATTTTAACTAATGACACACAGAATGGACCACCTCACCAATGACACCTGAAATCGGCCCCCTCACCAGTGACACCAGAAATCGACCCCCTCACCAGTGAAACCAGAAATCGGCACCCTCACAAATGACACCAGAAATCAGCCCCCTCGCCAATGACACCGGAAATCAGCCCCCTCACCAATGACACCAGAAATCGGCCCCCTCAACCATGACACCAGAAATCGGCCCTCTCACCGACACCAGAAATCGGCCCCCTCACCAGTGACACCAGAAATCGGCCCACTCACCAATGACACCAGAAATCGGCCCACTCACCAATGACACCAGAAATCGGCCCACTCACCAATGACACCGGAATTCGGCCCACTCAATAATGACACCAGAAATTGGACAACTCACAAATGTCTTGAGAAATAGACCGCCTCACCAATGACACCAGAAATTGGCCCCCTCACCCATGACACCAGAAATCCGCACCCTCAACAATGACACCGGAAATCGCCCCCCTCACCAGTGACACCAGAAATCGGCCCCCTCACCAGTGACACCAGAAATCGGCCCCCTCACGAGTGACACCAGAAATCGGCCCCCTCACCAGTGACACCGGAAATCGGCCCCCTCATCAATGACACGAGAAATCGGCCCCCTCACCAGTGACACCAGAAATCGGCCCCCTCACCAATGACACCGGAAATCGGCCCCCTCACCAGTGACACCAGAAATCGGCCGCCTCACCAGTGACACCGGAAACCGGCAGCCTCACCAGCGACACTGGAAACCGGCCCCCTCAACGATGACACCGGAAATCGGCCCACTCACCAATGACACCAGAAATCGGCCCCCCTCACCAACGACACCAGAAATCGGCCCCCTCACCAATGACACCAGAAATCGGCCCCCTCACCAATGACACCAGAAATCAGCCCCCTCACCAATGACACCAGAAATCGGCCCCCTCACCAATGACACCAGAAATCGGCCCCCTCACCAATGACACTGGAAATCGGCCCCCTCAACAATGACACAAGAAATCGGCCCCCTCAACAATGACACCAGAAATCGGCCCCTTCACCAATGGCAACATAAATCAGCCCCCTCACCAATGACACCAGAAATCTGCCCCCTCACCAACGACACCAGAAATCAGCCCCCTCACCAATGACACCAGAAATAGGCCCACACACCAATGACACCAGAAATCGGCCCCCTCACCAATGACACCGGAAATTGGCCCACTCAACAGTGACACAAGAAATCGGCCCCCTCATCAGTGACACCAGAAATCGGCCCACTCACCAATGACGCCGGAAATTAGCCCCCTCACCAATGATACCAGAAATCGGCCGCCTCACCAATGACACCAGAAATCGGCCGCCTCACCAATGACACCAGAAATCGGCCCCCTCGCCAATGACACCGGAAATCGGCCCCCTCACCAATGACACCAGAAATCGGCCCCCTCACCAGTGACACCAGAAATCGGCCCCCTCACCAGTGACACCAGAAATCGGCACCCTCACCAGTGACACCAGAAATCGGCACCCTCACCAATGACACCAGAAATCGGCCGCCTCACCAATGACACCAGAAATCGGCCCCCTCGCCAATGACACCGGAAATCGGCCCCCTCACCAATGACACCAGAAATCGGCCCCTCTCCAATGACACCAGAAATCGGCCCTCTCACCGACACCAGAAATCGGCCCCCTCACCAATGACACCAGAAATCGGCCCCCTCACCAATGACACCAGAAATCGACCCCCTTACCAATGACACCAGAAATCGGCCCACTCACCAATGATACCAGAAATCGGCCCCCTCACCAATGACACCAGAAATCGGCCCCCTCACCAACGACATGAGAAATAGGCCCTCTCATCAATTTTGCCAGAAATCGGCCCCCTCACCAATGACACTGGAAATCGGCCCCCTCACCAATGACACCGGAAATCGGCCCCCTCACCAATGACGCCAGAAATTGGAACCCGCAGCAATGACACCGGAAATCGGCCTCCTCACCAATGACACCAAAAATCGGCCCCCTCAGCAATGACACCAGAAATCGGCCTCCTCACCAATGACACCAGAAATCGGCCTACTCACCAATGACACCAGAAATCGGCCCCCTCACCAACGACACCAGAAATCGGACCCGTCACCCATGGCACCAGATATCGGTCCTCTCACCAATGCCAAAAATCGGCCCCCTCACCAGTGACACCAGAAATCGGCCGCCTCACCAGTGACACCGGAAATCGGCCGCCTCACCAGTGACACCGGAAACCGGCCGCCTCACCAGCGACACTGGAAACCGGCCCCCTCACCAATGACACCGGAAATCGGCCCACTCACCAATGACACCAGAAATCGGCCCCCTCAACAATGACACCAGAAATCGGCCCCCTCACCAATGACACCAGAAATCGGCCCCCTCACCAATGACACCAGAAATCAGCCCCCTCACCAATGACACCAGAAATCGGCCCCCTCACCAATGACACCAGAAATCGGCCCCCTCACCAATGACACTGGAAATCGGCCCCCTCAACAATGACACAAGAAATCGGCCCCCTCAACAATGACACCAGAAATCGGCCCCTTCACCAATGGCAACAGAAATCAGCCCCCTCACCATTGACACCAGAAATCTGCCCCCTCACCAACGACACCAGAAATCGGCCCCCTCACCAATGACACCAGAAATCGGCCCACTCACCAATGACACCAGAAATCGGCCCCCATCGCCAATGACACCGGAAATTGGCGCACTCAACAATGACACAAGAAATCGGCTCCCTCATCAGTGACACCAGAAATCGGCCCACTCACCAATGACGCCGGAAATTAGCCCCCTCACCAATGATACCAGAAATCGGCCGCCTCACCAATGACACCAGAAATCGGCCGCCTCACCAATGACACCAGAAATCGGCCCCCTCGCCAATGACACCGGAAATCGGCCCCCTCACCAATGACACCAGAAATCGGCCCCTCACCCATGACACCAGAAATCGGCCCCCTCACCAGTGACACCAGAAATCGGCCCCCTCACCAGTGACACCAGAAATCGGCACCCTCAACAGTGACACCAGAAATCGGCACCCTCACCAATGACACCAGAAATCGGCCGCCTCACCAATGACACCAGAAATCGGCCCCCTCGCCAATGACACCGGAAATCGGCCCCCTCACCAATGACACCAGAAATCGGCCCCTCACCAATGACACCAGAAATCGGCACTCTCACCGACACCAGAAATCGGCCCCCTCACCAATGACACCAGAAATCGGCCCCCTCACCAATGACACCAGAAATCGACCCCCTTACCAATGACACCAGAAATCGGCCACCTCACCAATGATACCAGAAATCGACCCCCTCACCAATGACACCAGAAATCGGCCCCCTCACCAATGACACCGGAAATCGGCCCCCTCACCAATGACGCCAGAAATTGGAACCCGCAGCAATGACACCGGAAATCGGCCTCCTCACCAATGACACCAGAAATCGGCCCCCTCAGCAATGACACCAGAAATCGGCCTCCTCACCAATGACACCAGAAATCGGCCTACTCACCAATGACACCAGAAATCGGCCCCCTCACCAACGACACCAGAAATCGGACCCGTCACCCATGGCACCAGATATCGGTCCTCTCACCAATGCCAAAAATCGGCCCCTCACCAATGACACCAGAAATCAGCCCCCTCACCAACGACACCAGAAACCGGCACCCTCACCAATGCCAGAAATCGGCCCCTCACCAATGACACCAGAAATCGGCCCACGCACCAACGACACCAGAAATCGGAACCCTCACCAACGACACAAGAAATTGGCCCCCTCACCAACGACACAAGAAATCGGCCCCCTCACCAATGACACCGGAAATCGGTCCCCTCGCCAATGACACCAGAAATCTGCCGCCTCACCAATGACACCAGAAATCGGCCCCCTCACCAATGACGCCAGAAATCGGCCCCCACAAAAACAACACCTGAAATCGGCCCCCTCACCAATGATGCCAGAAGTCTACCCCCTCACCAATGACACCAGAGATCGACCTCCTCACCAATGACACAAGAAATAGGCCCCCTCACCAATGACACCAGAAATCGGCCCCCTCACCAATGACACCAGAAATCGGACGCCTCACCAATGACACCAGAAATCGGCCCCCTCACCAGTTACACCAGAAACCGGCCCCCTTACCAATGACGCCGGAAATCGGCCCACTCAATAATGACACCAGAAATTGGACCCCCTCACCAATGACATGAGAAATAGGCCGCCTCACCAATGACACCAGAAATCGGCCCCCTCACCAATGACACCAGAAATCGGCCACCTCACCAGTGACACCAGAAATCGGTCCCCTCACCAACGACACCAGAAATCGGCCCCCTCACCAACGACACCAGAAATCGGCCCCCTCACCAACGACACCAGAAATCGGCGCCCTCACCAACGATACCAGAAATCGGCCCCCTCACCAACGACACCAGAAATCGGCCCCCTCACCAACGACACCAGAAATCGGCCCCCTCACCAACGACACCAGAAATCGGCCCCCTCACCAACGACACCAGAAATCGGCCCCCTCACCAACGACACCAGAAATCGGCCCCCTCATCAGTGACAACATAAATCGGCCGCCTCACCAGTGACACCAGAAATCGGCCCACTCACCAATGACACCGGAAATTGGACCCCGCAGCAATGACACCGGAAATCGGCCTCCTCACCAATGACAACAGAAATCGGCCCCCTCATCAATGACACCGGAAATCGGCCTCCTCACCAATGACACCAGAAAACGGCCTCCTCACCAATGACACCAGAAATCGGCCCCCTCACCAACGACACCAGAAATCGGACCCGTCACCCATGGCACCAGATATCGGTCCCCTCACCAATGCCAGAAATCGGCCCCTCACCAATGACACCAGAAATCAGCCCCCTCACCAACGACACCAGAAATCGGCACCCTCACCAATGCCAGAAATCGGCCCCTCACCAATGACACCAGAAATCGGCCCCCTCACCAACGACACCAGAAATCGGCACCCTCACCAACGACACAAGAAATTGGCCCCCTCACCAATGACACAAGAAATTGGCCCCCTCACCAATGACACCGGAAATCGGTCCCCTCGCCAATGACACCAGAAATCTGCCGCCTCACCAATGACACCAGAAATCGGCCCCCTCACCAATGACGCCAGAAATCGGCCCCCTCAAAAACGACACCTGAAATCGGCCCCCTCTCCAATGATGCCAGAAGTCGACCCCCTCACCAATGACACCAGAGATCGACCTCCTCACCAATGACACAAGAAATAGGCCCCCTCACCAATGACACCAGAAATCGGCCCCCTCACCAATGACACCAGAAATCGGACGCCTCACCAATGACACCAGAAATCGGCCGCCACACCAATGACACCAGAAATCGGACCCCTCACCAATGACACCAGAAATCGGCCCCCTCACCAATGACACCAGAAATCGGCCCCCTCACCAATGACACCAGAAATCGAACCCCTCACCAATGACACCAGAAATCGGCCCCCCCACCAATGATACCAGAAATCGGCCCCCTCACCCATGACACCAGAGATCTACCCCCTCACCAATGACACCAGAGATCGACCCCCTCACCAATGACACCAGAGATCGACCCCCTCACCAATGACACCAGAGATCGACCCCCTCACCAATGACACCAGAAATCGGCCCCCTCACCAATGACACCAGAAATCGGCTCCCTCACCAATGACACTCAACATGGGCACCTTAATCATGACAACTCAAATCAGCACCCAAACTAATGACACCGAGAATCAGCATTTTAACTAATGACACACAGAATGGACCACCTCACCAATGACACATGAAATCGGCCCCCTCACCAGTGACACCAGAAATCGACCCCCTCACCAGTGAAACCAGAAATCGGCACCCTCACAAATGACACCAGAAATCAGCCCCCTCGCCAATGACACCGGAAATCAGCCCCCTCACCAATGACAACAGAAATCGGCCCCCTCAACCATGACACCAGAAATCGGCCCTCTCACCGACACCAGAACTCGGCCCCCTCACCAGTGACACCAGAAATCGGCCCACTCACCAATGACACCAGAAATCGGCCCACTCACCAATGACACCAGAAATCGGCCCCCCCACCAATGACACCGGAATTCGGCCCACTCAATAATGACACCAGAAATTGGACACCTCACAAATGTCATGAGAAATAGACCGCCTCACCAATGACACCAGAAATTGGCCCCCTCACCCATGACACCAGAAATCCGCACCCTCAACAATGACACCGGAAATCGCCCCCCTCACCAGTGACACCAGAAATCGGCCCCCTCACCAGTGACACCAGAAATCGGCCCCCTCACCAGTGACACCAGAAATCGGCCCCCTCACCAGTGACACCGGAAATCGGCCCCCTCACCAGTGACACCGGAAATCGGCCCCCTCACCAGTGACACCAGAAATCGGCCCCCTCACCAATGACGCCGGAAATCGGCCCCCTCACCAGTGACACCAGAAATTGGCCGCCTCACCAGTGACACCGGAAATCGGCCGCCTCACCAGTGACACCGGAAACCGGCCGCCTCACCAGCGACACTGGAATCCGGCCCCCTCACCAATGACACCGGAAATCGGCCCACTCACCAATGACACCAGAAATCGGCCCCCTCACCAATGACACCAGAAATCGGCCCCCTCACCAATGACACCAGAAATCGGCCCCCTCACCAATGACACCAGAAATCAGCCCCCTCACCAATGACACCAGAAATCGGCCCCCTCACCAATGACACCAGAAATCGGCCCCCTCATCAATGACACTGGAAATCGGCCCCCTCAACAATGACACCAGAAATCGGCCCCCTCAACAATGACACCAGAAATCGGCCCCTTCACCAATGACACCGGAAATTGGCCCACTCAACAATGACACAAGAAATCGGCCCCCACATCAGTGACACCAGAAATCGGCCCACTCACCAATGACGCCGGAAATTAGCCCCCTCACCAATGATACCAGAAATCGGCCGCCTCACCAATGACACTAGAAATCTGCCGCCTCACCAATGACACCAGAAATCGGCCCCCTCGCCAATGACACCGGAAATCGGCCCCCTCACCAATGACACCAGAAATCGGCCCCTCACCCATGACACCAGAAATCGGCCCCCTCACCAGTGACACCAGAAATCGGCCCCCTCACCAGTGACACCAGAAATCGGCACCCTCACCAATGACACCAGAAATCGGCCCCCTCACCAATGACACCAGAAATCGGCCCCCTCACCAATGACACCAGAAGTAGGCCGCCTCACCCATGACACCAGAAATCGGCCCTCTCACCAATGACGCCGGAAATCGGCCCCCTCACCAATGGCACCAGAAATCGGCCCCCTCACCAGTGACACCAGAAATCGGCCCCCTCACCAGTGACACCAGAAATCGGCCCCCTCACCAGTGACACTGGAAATCGGCCCCCTCACCAATGACACCAGAAATCGGCCCACTCAACAATGACACAAGAAATCGGCAGTCTCACCAATGACACCAGAAATCGGCCCCCTCACCAATGACACCAGAAGTAGGCTGCCTCACCCATGACACCAGAAATCGGCCCTCTCACCAATGACACCAGAAATCGGCCCCCTCGCCAGTGACACCAGAAATCGGCCCCCTCACCAGTGACACCAGAAATCGGCCCCCTCATCAGTGACACCAGAAATCGGCCCCCTCACCAATGACGCCGGAAATCAGCCCCCTCACCAATGACGCCAGAAATCGGCCCCCTCACCAATGACATGAGAAATAGGCCGCCTCACCAACGACACCAAAAATCGGCCCACTCACCAATGACACCACAAATCGGCGCCGTCACCAATGACACCAGAAATAGGCCCCCTCACCAGTGACACCGGAAATCGGCCCCCTCACCAGTGACACCAGAAATCGGCCCCCTCACCAATGCCAGAAATCGTCCCCCTCTCAAATGACGCCAGAAATCGGCCCCCTCACCAATGCCAGAAATCGGCCCCCTCACCAATGCCAGAAATCGGCCCCCTCACCAATGCCAGAAATCGGCCCCCTCACCAATTACACCGGAAATCGGCCTCCTCACCAATGACACCAGAAATCGGCCTCCTCACCAACGACACCAGAAATCGGCCCCCTCACCCACGACACCAGAAATCGGACCCGTCACCCATGGCACCAGATATCGGTCCCCTCACCAATGCCAGAAATCGGCCCCCTCAAAAATGACTCCTGAAATCGGCCCCCTCACCAATGATGCCAGAAGTCGACCCCCTCACCACTGACACCAGAGCTCGATCTCCTCACCAATGACACAAGAAATAGGCCCCCTCACCAATGACACCAGAAATTGGCCCCCTCACCAATGACCCCAGAAATCGGCCCCTTCACCAATGACACCAGAAATCGGCCCCCTTAGCAATGACACCAGAAATTGGCCCCCTCACCAATGACACCAGAAATCGGCCCCCTCACCAATGACACCAGAAATCGGCCCCCTCACCAATGACACTGGAAATCGGCCCCCTCAACAATGACACAAGAAATCGGCCCCCTCAACAATGACACCAGAAATCGGCCCCTTCACCAATGGCAACAGAAATCAGCCCCCTCACCATTGACACCAGAAATCTGCCCCCTCACCAACGACACCAGAAATCGGCCCCCTCACCAATGACACCAGAAATCGGCCCACTCACCAATGACACCAGAAATCGGCCCCCATCGCCAATGACACCGGAAATTGGCGCACTCAACAATGACACAAGAAATCGGCTCCCTCATCAGTGACACCAGAAATCGGCCCACTCACCAATGACGCCGGAAATTAGCCCCCTCACCAATGATACCAGAAATCGGCCGCCTCACCAATGACACCAGAAATCGGCCGCCTCACCAATGACACCAGAAATCGGCCCCCTCGCCAATGACACCGGAAATCGGCCCCCTCACCAATGACACCAGAAATCGGCCCCTCACCCATGACACCAGAAATCGGCCCCCTCACCAGTGACACCAGAAATCGGCCCCCTCACCAGTGACACCAGAAATCGGCACCCTCAACAGTGACACCAGAAATCGGCACCCTCACCAATGACACCAGAAATCGGCCGCCTCACCAATGACACCAGAAATCGGCCCCCTCGCCAATGACACCGGAAATCGGCCCCCTCACCAATGACACCAGAAATCGGCCCCTCACCAATGACACCAGAAATCGGCACTCTCACCGACACCAGAAATCGGCCCCCTCACCAATGACACCAGAAATCGGCCCCCTCACCAATGACACCAGAAATCGACCCCCTTACCAATGACACCAGAAATCGGCCACCTCACCAATGATACCAGAAATCGACCCCCTCACCAATGACACCAGAAATCGGCCCCCTCACCAATGACACCGGAAATCGGCCCCCTCACCAATGACGCCAGAAATTGGAACCCGCAGCAATGACACCGGAAATCGGCCTCCTCACCAATGACACCAGAAATCGGCCCCCTCAGCAATGACACCAGAAATCGGCCTCCTCACCAATGACACCAGAAATCGGCCTACTCACCAATGACACCAGAAATCGGCCCCCTCACCAACGACACCAGAAATCGGACCCGTCACCCATGGCACCAGATATCGGTCCTCTCACCAATGCCAAAAATCGGCCCCTCACCAATGACACCAGAAATCAGCCCCCTCACCAACGACACCAGAAACCGGCACCCTCACCAATGCCAGAAATCGGCCCCTCACCAATGACACCAGAAATCGGCCCACGCACCAACGACACCAGAAATCGGAACCCTCACCAACGACACAAGAAATTGGCCCCCTCACCAACGACACAAGAAATCGGCCCCCTCACCAATGACACCGGAAATCGGTCCCCTCGCCAATGACACCAGAAATCTGCCGCCTCACCAATGACACCAGAAATCGGCCCCCTCACCAATGACGCCAGAAATCGGCCCCCTCAAAAACAACACCTGAAATCGGCTCCCTCACCAATGATGCCAGAAGTCTACCCCCTCACCAATGACACCAGAGATCGACCTCCTCACCAATGACACAAGAAATAGGCCCCCTCACCAATGACACCAGAAATCGGCCCCCTCACCAATGACACCAGAAATCGGACGCCTCACCAATGACACCAGAAATCGGCCCCCTCACCAGTTACACCAGAAACCGGCCCCCTTACCAATGACGCCGGAAATCGGCCCACTCAATAATGACACCAGAAATTGGACCCCCTCACCAATGACATGAGAAATAGGCCGCCTCACCAATGACACCAGAAATCGGCCCCCTCACCAATGACACCAGAAATCGGCCACCTCACCAGTGACACCAGAAATCGGTCCCCTCACCAACGACACCAGAAATCGGCCCCCTCACCAACGACACCAGAAATCGGCCCCCTCACCAACGACACCAGAAATCGGCGCCCTCACCAACGATACCAGAAATCGGCCCCCTCACCAACGACACCAGAAATCGGCCCCCTCACCAACGACACCAGAAATCGGCCCCCTCACCAACGACACCAGAAATCGGCCCCCTCACCAACGACACCAGAAATCGGCCCCCTCACCAACGACACCAGAAATCGGCCCCCTCATCAGTGACAACATAAATCGGCCGCCTCACCAGTGACACCAGAAATCGGCCCACTCACCAATGACACCGGAAATTGGACCCCGCAGCAATGACACCGGAAATCGGCCTCCTCACCAATGACAACAGAAATCGGCCCCCTCATCAATGACACCGGAAATCGGCCTCCTCACCAATGACACCAGAAATCGGCCTCCTCACCAATGACACCAGAAATCGGCCCCCTCACCAACGACACCAGAAATCGGACCCGTCACCCATGGCACCAGATATCGGTCCCCTCACCAATGCCAGAAATCGGCCCCTCACCAATGACACCAGAAATCAGCCCCCTCACCAACGACACCAGAAATCGGCACCCTCACCAATGCCAGAAATCGGCCCCTCACCAATGACACCAGAAATCGGCCCCCTCACCAACGACACCAGAAATCGGCACCCTCACCAACGACACAAGAAATTGGCCCCCTCACCAATGACACAAGAAATTGGCCCCCTCACCAATGACACCGGAAATCGGTCCCCTCGCCAATGACACCAGAAATCTGCCGCCTCACCAATGACACCAGAAATCGGCCCCCTCACCAATGACGCCAGAAATCGGCCCCCTCAAAAACGACACCTGAAATCGGCCCCCTCTCCAATGATGCCAGAAGTCGACCCCCTCACCAATGACACCAGAGATCGACCTCCTCACCAATGACACAAGAAATAGGCCCCCTCACCAATGACACCAGAAATCGGCCCCCTCACCAATGACACCAGAAATCGGACGCCTCACCAATGACACCAGAAATCGGCCGCCACACCAATGACACCAGAAATCGGACCCCTCACCAATGACACCAGAAATCGGCCCCCTCACCAATGACACCAGAAATCGGCCCCCTCACCAATGACACCAGAAATCGAACCCCTCACCAATGACACCAGAAATCGGCCCCCCCACCAATGATACCAGAAATCGGCCCCCTCACCCATGACACCAGAGATCTACCCCCTCACCAATGACACCAGAGATCGACCCCCTCACCAATGACACCAGAGATCGACCCCCTCACCAATGACACCAGAGATCGACCCCCTCACCAATGACACCAGAAATCGGCCCCCTCACCAATGACACCAGAAATCGGCTCCCTCACCAATGACACTCAACATGGGCACCTTAATCATGACAACTCAAATCAGCACCCAAACTAATGACACCGAGAATCAGCATTTTAACTAATGACACACAGAATGGACCACCTCACCAATGACACATGAAATCGGCCCCCTCACCAGTGACACCAGAAATCGACCCCCTCACCAGTGAAACCAGAAATCGGCACCCTCACAAATGACACCAGAAATCAGCCCCCTCGCCAATGACACCGGAAATCAGCCCCCTCACCAATGACAACAGAAATCGGCCCCCTCAACCATGACACCAGAAATCGGCCCTCTCACCGACACCAGAAATCGGCCCCCTCACCAGTGACACCAGAAATCGGCCCACTCACCAATGACACCAGAAATCGGCCCACTCACCAATGACACCAGAAATCGGCCCCCCCACCAATGACACCGGAATTCGGCCCACTCAATAATGACACCAGAAATTGGACACCTCACAAATGTCATGAGAAATAGACCGCCTCACCAATGACACCAGAAATTGGCCCCCTCACCCATGACACCAGAAATCCGCACCCTCAACAATGACACCGGAAATCGCCCCCCTCACCAGTGACACCAGAAATCGGCCCCCTCACCAGTGACACCAGAAATCGGCCCCCTCACCAGTGACACCAGAAATCGGCCCCCTCACCAGTGACACCGGAAATCGGCCCCCTCACCAGTGACACCGGAAATCGGCCCCCTCACCAGTGACACCAGAAATCGGCCCCCTCACCAATGACGCCGGAAATCGGCCCCCTCACCAGTGACACCAGAAATTGGCCGCCTCACCAGTGACACCGGAAATCGGCCGCCTCACCAGTGACACCGGAAACCGGCCGCCTCACCAGCGACACTGGAATCCGGCCCCCTCACCAATGACACCGGAAATCGGCCCACTCACCAATGACACCAGAAATCGGCCCCCTCACCAATGACACCAGAAATCGGCCCCCTCACCAATGACACCAGAAATCGGCCCCCTCACCAATGACACCAGAAATCAGCCCCCTCACCAATGACACCAGAAATCGGCCCCCTCACCAATGACACCAGAAATCGGCCCCCTCATCAATGACACTGGAAATCGGCCCCCTCAACAATGACACCAGAAATCGGCCCCCTCAACAATGACACCAGAAATCGGCCCCTTCACCAATGACACCGGAAATTGGCCCACTCAACAATGACACAAGAAATCGGCCCCCACATCAGTGACACCAGAAATCGGCCCACTCACCAATGACGCCGGAAATTAGCCCCCTCACCAATGATACCAGAAATCGGCCGCCTCACCAATGACACTAGAAATCTGCCGCCTCACCAATGACACCAGAAATCGGCCCCCTCGCCAATGACACCGGAAATCGGCCCCCTCACCAATGACACCAGAAATCGGCCCCTCACCCATGACACCAGAAATCGGCCCCCTCACCAGTGACACCAGAAATCGGCCCCCTCACCAGTGACACCAGAAATCGGCACCCTCACCAATGACACCAGAAATCGGCCCCCTCACCAATGACACCAGAAATCGGCCCCCTCACCAATGACACCAGAAGTAGGCCGCCTCACCCATGACACCAGAAATCGGCCCTCTCACCAATGACGCCGGAAATCGGCCCCCTCACCAATGGCACCAGAAATCGGCCCCCTCACCAGTGACACCAGAAATCGGCCCCCTCACCAGTGACACCAGAAATCGGCCCCCTCACCAGTGACACTGGAAATCGGCCCCCTCACCAATGACACCAGAAATCGGCCCACTCAACAATGACACAAGAAATCGGCAGTCTCACCAATGACACCAGAAATCGGCCCCCTCACCAATGACACCAGAAGTAGGCTGCCTCACCCATGACACCAGAAATCGGCCCTCTCACCAATGACACCAGAAATCGGCCCCCTCGCCAGTGACACCAGAAATCGGCCCCCTCACCAGTGACACCAGAAATCGGCCCCCTCATCAGTGACACCAGAAATCGGCCCCCTCACCAATGACGCCGGAAATCAGCCCCCTCACCAATGACGCCAGAAATCGGCCCCCTCACCAATGACATGAGAAATAGGCCGCCTCACCAACGACACCAAAAATCGGCCCACTCACCAATGACACCACAAATCGGCGCCGTCACCAATGACACCAGAAATAGGCCCCCTCACCAGTGACACCGGAAATCGGCCCCCTCACCAGTGACACCAGAAATCGGCCCCCTCACCAATGCCAGAAATCGTCCCCCTCTCAAATGACGCCAGAAATCGGCCCCCTCACCAATGCCAGAAATCGGCCCCCTCACCAATGCCAGAAATCGGCCCCCTCACCAATGCCAGAAATCGGCCCCCTCACCAATTACACCGGAAATCGGCCTCCTCACCAATGACACCAGAAATCGGCCTCCTCACCAACGACACCAGAAATCGGCCCCCTCACCCACGACACCAGAAATCGGACCCGTCACCCATGGCACCAGATATCGGTCCCCTCACCAATGCCAGAAATCGGCCCCCTCAAAAATGACTCCTGAAATCGGCCCCCTCACCAATGATGCCAGAAGTCGACCCCCTCACCACTGACACCAGAGCTCGATCTCCTCACCAATGACACAAGAAATAGGCCCCCTCACCAATGACACCAGAAATTGGCCCCCTCACCAATGACCCCAGAAATCGGCCCCTTCACCAATGACACCAGAAATCGGCCCCCTTAGCAATGACACCAGAAATTGGCCCCCTCACCAATGACACCAGAAATCGGCCCCCTCACCAATGACACCAGAAATCGGCCCCCCCACCAATGACACCAGAAATCGGCCCTCTCATCAGTGACACCAGAAATCGGCCTCTTCACCAGTGACACCAGAAATCGGCCCCCTCACCAGTGACACCAGAAATCGGCCCAATCACCAGTGACACCGGAAATCGGCCCACTCAATAATGACACCAGAAATCGGCCCCCTCACCAATGACATGAGAAATAGGCCGCCTCACCCATGACACCAGAAATTGGCGCCGTCACCAATGATACCAGAAATCGGCTCCCTCACCAATGATACCAGAAATCGGCTCCCTCACCAATGACACTCAACATGGGCACCTTAATCATGACAACTCAAATCAGCACCCAAACTAATGACACCGAGAATCAGCATCTTAACTAATGACACCCAGAATGGCCACCTCACCAGTGACACTGGAAATCGACCACCTCACCAATGACACCAGAAATCCGCCACCTCACCCATGACACCGGAAATCATCCCACTCAATAATGACACCAGAAATCGGCCCACTCACCAATGACACCGGAAATTGGCCCACTCAATAATGACACCAGAAATGGGACACCTCACAAATGACATGAGAAATAGACCGCCTCACCAATGACACCAGAAATTAGCCCCCTCACAAATGACACCAGAAATCGGCACCCTCAAGAATGACACCGGAAATCGCCCCCCTCACCAATGACACCAGAAATAGGCCGCCTCACCCATGACACCAGAAATCAGCGCCCTCAACAATGACACCGGAAATTGGCCCCCTCACCCATGACACCAGAAATCGGCCCCCTCACCAATGACAACAGAAATCCGCCCACTCACAAATGACACCAGAAATCGGCACCCTCACCAATGACACCAGAAATCGGTCCCCTCACCAATGAAACCTGAGATCGGCCTCCTCACCAATGACACCAGAAATCGGCCTCCTCACCAATGACACCAGAAATCGGCCCCCTCACCAATGACACCAGAAATCAGCCCCCTCACCAAAGACACCAGAAATCAGCACCCTCACCAACGACACCAGAAATCGGCGCCCTCACCAACGACACCAGAAATCGGCCCCCTCACCAATGACACCAGAAATCGGCCCACTCATCAGTGACACCAGAAATCGGCCCCCTCACCAATGACACCAGAAATCGGCCCCCTCACCAATGACACCAGAAATCGGCCCCCTCACCAATGACACCAGAAATCGGCACCCTCGCCAACAACACCAGAAATCGGCCCCCTCACCAATAACATGAGAAATAGGAAGCCTCACCAATGACGCCAGATATCGGCCCCCTCACCAATGACACCAGAAATCGGCCACCCTCACCAACAACACCAGAAATCGGCCCCCTCACTAATGACAAAAGAAATCCGCCCCCTCACCAATGACACCAGAAATCGGCCCCCTCACCAATGACGCCAGAAATCGGCCCCCTCACCAATGACACCAGAAATCGGCCCCCTCACCAACGACACCAGAAATCGGCCCCCTCACCAACGACACCAGAAATCGGCCCCATCACCAATGACACCAGAAATCGGCCCCCTCACCAACGACACCAGAAATCGGCCCCCTCACCAACGACACCAGAAATCGGCCCCCTCACCAACGACACCAGAAATCGTCCCCCTCACCAACGACACCAGAAATCGGCACCCACACCAGTGACACCAGAAATCAGCCCCCTCACCAATGACACCAGAAATCGGCCCCCTCACCAACGACACCAGAAATCGGCCCCCTCACCAACGACACCAGAAATCGGCCCCATCACCAATGACACCAGAAATCGGCCCCCTCACCAACGACACCAGAAATCGGCCCCCTCACCAATGACACCAGAAATCGGACCACTCACCAATGACACCAGAAATCGGCCCACTCACCAATGACACCAGAAAACGGCCCCCTCACCAATGGCACCAGAAATCGGCCCCCTCACCGACACCAGAAATCAGCCCCCTCACCAACGACACCTGAAATCGGCCCCCTCACCAATGACACCGGAAATCGGCCCCCTCACCAATGACTCTGGAAATCGCCCCCCTCACCAATGACACCAGAAATCGGCCCCCTCACCAATGACACCAGAAATCGGCCCACTCACCAATGACACCAGAAATCGGCCGCCTCACCAATGACACCAGAAATCGGCC
The DNA here is from genome assembly GCA_026770705.1 of Isurus oxyrinchus. Classification (NCBI taxonomy): domain Eukaryota; kingdom Metazoa; phylum Chordata; class Chondrichthyes; order Lamniformes; family Lamnidae; genus Isurus; species Isurus oxyrinchus. The sequence continues at coordinate 44,267 of JANJGN010001258.1, read as the reverse complement.
GCCTCACCAAAGACACCAGAAATCAGCCCCCTCACCAATGACACCAGAAATCGGCCGCCTCACCAAAGACACCAGAAATCGGCCCCCTCAACAATGACACCTCACATCGGCCGGCTCACCAAAGACACCAGAAATCGGCCCCCTCACCAATGACACCGGAAATTGGCCCACTCAATAATGACACCAGAAATTGGACCCCCACACACATGACATGAGAAAAGGGTCCCCTCACCAATGACACCAGAAATCGGACAATCCACCAATGACACCAGAAATCGGCCCCCTCACCAATGACACCAGAAATCGGCCCCCTCAGCAATGACACCAGAAATCGGCCCCCTCACCAATAACATGAGAAATAGGAAGCCTCACCAATGACACCAGATATCGGCCCCCTCACCAATGACACCAGAAATGGGCCCCATCACCAAAGACACCAGAAATCGGCCCCCTCACCAATGACACCAGAAATCGGCCCCCTCACCAATGACACTCAACATGGGCACCTTAATCATGACAACTCAAATCAGCACCCAAACTAATGACACCGAGAATCAGCACCTTAACCAATGACACCCAGAATTGACCCCCTCACTAGTGACACCAGAAATCAATCCCCTCACCAATGACACCAGAAATCGGCCCCCTCACCAATAACACCAGAAATCGGCCCCCTCACCAGTTACACCAGAAACCGGCCCCCTTACCAATGACACCGGAAATCGGCCCACTCAATAATGACACCAGAAATCGGCCCCCTCACCAATGACACCAGAGATCGAACCCCTCACCAATGACACCAGAAATCGGCCTCCTCACCAATGACACCAGAAATCGGCCCCCTCACCCATGACACCAGAGATCGACCCCCTCACCAATGACACCAGAGATCGACCCCCTCACCAATGACACCAGAGATCAACCCCCTCACCAATGACACCAGAGATCGACCCCCTCACCAATGACACCAGAAATCGGCCCCCTCACCAATGACATCAGAAATCGGCTCCCTCACCAATGACAGTCAACATGGGCACCTTAATCATGACAACTCAAATCAGCTCCCAAACTAATGTCACCGATAATCAGCATCTTAACTAATGACACCCAGAATGGACCACCTCACCAATGACACCTGAAATCGGCCCCCTCACCAGTGACACCAGAAATCGACCCCCTCACCAGTGAAACCAGAAATCGGCATCCTCACCAATGACACCAGAAATCGGCCCCCTCGCCAATGACACCGGAAATCGGCCCCCTCACCAATGACACCAGAAATCGGCCCCCTCACCCATGACACCAGAACTCGGCCCTCTCACCGACACCAGAAATCGGTCCCCTCACCAGTGACAGCAGAAATCGGCCCACTCACCAAAGACACCAGAAATCGGCCCACTCACCAATGACACCAGAAATCGGCCCACTCACCAATGACACCAGAAATCGGCCCACTCACCAATGACACCGGAAATCGGCCCACTCAATAATGACACCAGAAATTGGACACCTCACAAATGACATGAGAAATAGACCGCCTCACCAATGACACCAGAAATTGGCCCCCTCACCCATGACACCAGAAATCGGCACCCTCAACAATGACACCGGAAATCTCCCCCCTCACCAGTGACACCAGAAATCGGCCCCCTCAACAGTGACACAAGAAATCGGCCCCCTCACCAGTTACACCGGAAATCGGCCGCCTCACCAGTGACACCGGAAATCGGCACACTCAACAATGACACCAGAAATCGGCCCCCTCACCAATGACACCAGAAATCGGCCCCCTCACCAATGACACCAGAAATCGGCCCCCTCACCAATGACACCAGAAATCGGCCCCCTCACCAATGACACCAGAAGTAGGCCGCCTCACCCATGACACCGGAAATCGGCCCTCTCACCAATGACGCCGGAAATCGGCCCCCTCACCAATGGCACCAGAAATCGGCCCCCTCACCAGTGACACCAGAAATCGGCCCCCTCACCAGTGACACCAGAAATCGGCCCCCTCACCAGTGACACTGGAAATCGGCCCCCTCACCAATGACACCAGAAATCGGCCCACTCAACAATGACACAAGAAATCGGCAGTCTCACCAATGACACCAGAAATCGGCCCACTCACCAATGACACCAGAAGTAGGCCGCCTCACCCATGACACCAGAAATCGGCCCTCTCACCAATGACACCAGAAATCGGCCCCCTCGCCAGTGACACCAGAAATCGGCACCCTCACCAGTGACACCAGAAATCGGCCCCCTCATCAGTGACACCAGAAATCGGTCCCCTCACCAATGACGCCGGAAATTAGCCCCCTCACCAATGACGCCAGAAATCGGCCCCCTCACCAATGACATGAGAAATAGGCCGCCTCACCAACGACACCAAAAATCGGCCCACTAACCAATGACACCACAAATCGGCGCCGTCACCAATGACACCAGAAATAGGCCCCCTCACCAGTGACACCGGAAATCGGCCCCCTCACCAGTGACACCAGAAATCGGCCCCCTCACCAATGCCAGAAATCGTCCCCCTCTCAAATGACGCCAGAAATCGGCCCCCTCACCAATGCCAGAAATCGGCCCCCTTACAAATGCCAGAAATCGGCCCCCTCACCAATTACACTGGAAATCGGCCTCCTCACCAATGACACCAGAAATCGGCCTCATCACCAACGACACCAGAAATCGGCCCCCTCACCCACGACACCAGAAATCGGACCCGTCACCCATGGCACCAGATATCGGTCCCCTCACCAATGCCAGAAATCGGCCCCCTCAAAAACGACTCCTGAAATCGGCCCCCTCACCAATGATGCCAGAAGTCGACCCCCTCACCACTGACACCAGAGCTCGATCTCCTCACCAATGACACAAGAAATAGGCCCCCTCACCAATGACACCAGAAATTGGCCCCCTCACCAATGACACCAGAAATCGGCCCCTTCACCAATGACACCAGAAATCGGCCCCCTTAGCAATGACACCAGAAATTGGCCCCCTCACCAATGACACCAGAAATCGGCCCCCTCACCAATGACACCAGAAATCGGCCCCCTCACCAATGACGCCAGAAATCGGCCCCCTCACCAATGACACCAGAAATCGGCCCCCTCACCAACGACACCAGAAATCGGCCCCCTCACCAACGACACCAGAAATCGGCCCCATCACCAATGACACCAGAAATCGGCCCCCTCACCAACGACACCAGAAATCGGCCCCCTCACCGACACCAGAAATCGGCCCCCTCACCAACGACACCAGAAATCGTCCCCCTCACCAACGACACCAGAAATCGGCAGCCTCACCAGTGACACCAGAAATCAGCCCCCTCACCAATGACACCAGAAATCGGCCCCCTCACCAACGACACCAGAAATCGGCCCCCTCATCGGTGACAACATAAATCGGCGGCTTCACCAATGACACCCGAAATCGGCCACCTCAACAATGACACCAGAAATCGGCCCCCTCACCAATGACACCAGAAATCGGACCACTCACCAATGACACCAAAAATCGGCCCACTCACCAATGACACCAGAAAACGGCCCCCTCACCAATGGCACCAGAAATCGGCCCCCTCACCAATGACACCGGAAATCGGCCCCCTCACCAATGACACCAGAAATCGGCCCCCTCACCCATGACACCAGAACTCGGCCCTCTCACCGACACCAGAAATCGGTCCCCTCACCAGTGACAGCAGAAATCGGCCCACTCACCAAAGACACCAGAAATCGGCCCACTCACCAATGACACCAGAAATCGGCCCACTCACCAATGACACCAGAAATCGGCCCACTCACCAATGACACCGGAAATCGGCCCACTCAATAATGACACCAGAAATTGGACACCTCACAAATGACATGAGAAATAGACCGCCTCACCAATGACACCAGAAATTGGCCCCCTCACCCATGACACCAGAAATCGGCACCCTCAACAATGACACCGGAAATCTCCCCCCTCACCAGTGACACCAGAAATCGGCCCCCTCAACAGTGACACAAGAAATCGGCCCCCTCACCAGTTACACCGGAAATCGGCCGCCTCACCAGTGACACCGGAAATCGGCACACTCAACAATGACACCAGAAATCGGCCCCCTCACCAATGACACCAGAAATCGGCCCCCTCACCAATGACACCAGAAATCGGCCCCCTCACCAATGACACCAGAAATCGGCCCCCTCACCAATGACACCAGAAGTAGGCCGCCTCACCCATGACACCGGAAATCGGCCCTCTCACCAATGACGCCGGAAATCGGCCCCCTCACCAATGGCACCAGAAATCGGCCCCCTCACCAGTGACACCAGAAATCGGCCCCCTCACCAGTGACACCAGAAATCGGCCCCCTCACCAGTGACACTGGAAATCGGCCCCCTCACCAATGACACCAGAAATCGGCCCACTCAACAATGACACAAGAAATCGGCAGTCTCACCAATGACACCAGAAATCGGCCCACTCACCAATGACACCAGAAGTAGGCCGCCTCACCCATGACACCAGAAATCGGCCCTCTCACCAATGACACCAGAAATCGGCCCCCTCGCCAGTGACACCAGAAATCGGCACCCTCACCAGTGACACCAGAAATCGGCCCCCTCATCAGTGACACCAGAAATCGGTCCCCTCACCAATGACGCCGGAAATTAGCCCCCTCACCAATGACGCCAGAAATCGGCCCCCTCACCAATGACATGAGAAATAGGCCGCCTCACCAACGACACCAAAAATCGGCCCACTAACCAATGACACCACAAATCGGCGCCGTCACCAATGACACCAGAAATAGGCCCCCTCACCAGTGACACCGGAAATCGGCCCCCTCACCAGTGACACCAGAAATCGGCCCCCTCACCAATGCCAGAAATCGTCCCCCTCTCAAATGACGCCAGAAATCGGCCCCCTCACCAATGCCAGAAATCGGCCCCCTTACAAATGCCAGAAATCGGCCCCCTCACCAATTACACTGGAAATCGGCCTCCTCACCAATGACACCAGAAATCGGCCTCCTCACCAACGACACCAGAAATCGGCCCCCTCACCCACGACACCAGAAATCGGACCCGTCACCCATGGCACCAGATATCGGTCCCCTCACCAATGCCAGAAATCGGCCCCCTCAAAAACGACTCCTGAAATCGGCCCCCTCACCAATGATGCCAGAAGTCGACCCCCTCACCACTGACACCAGAGCTCGATCTCCTCACCAATGACACAAGAAATAGGCCCCCTCACCAATGACACCAGAAATTGGCCCCCTCACCAATGACACCAGAAATCGGCCCCTTCACCAATGACACCAGAAATCGGCCCCCTTAGCAATGACACCAGAAATTGGCCCCCTCACCAATGACACCAGAAATCGGCCCCCTCACCAATGACACCAGAAATCGGCCCCCTCACCAATGACGCCAGAAATCGGCCCCCTCACCAATGACACCAGAAATCGGCCCCCTCACCAACGACACCAGAAATCGGCCCCCTCACCAACGACACCAGAAATCGGCCCCATCACCAAAGACACCAGAAATCGGCCCCCTCACCAACGACACCAGAAATCGGCCCCCTCACCGACACCAGAAATCGGCCCCCTCACCAACGACACCAGAAATCGTCCCCCTCACCAACGACACCAGAAATCGGCAGCCTCACCAGTGACACCAGAAATCAGCCCCCTCACCAATGACACCAGAAATCGGCCCCCTCACCAACGACACCAGAAATCGGCCCCCTCATCGGTGACAACATAAATCGGCGGCTTCACCAATGACACCCGAAATCGGCCACCTCAACAATGACACCAGAAATCGGCCCCCTCACCAATGACACCAGAAATCGGACCACTCACCAATGACACCAAAAATCGGCCCACTCACCAATGACACCAGAAAACGGCCCCCTCACCAATGGCACCAGAAATCGGCCCCCTCACCAATGGCACCAGAAATCGGCCCCCTCACCAACGACACCTGAAATCGGCCCCCTCACCAATGACACCGGAAATCGGCCCCCTCACCAATGACTCTGGAAATCGCCCCCCTCACCAATGACACCAGAAATCGGCCCCCTCACCAATGACACCAGAAATCGGCCCACTCACCAATGACACCAGAAATCGCCCCCCTCACCAATGACACCAGAAATCGGCCCCCTCACCAATGACACCAGAAATCGGCCCCCTCACCAATGACACCAGAAATCGGCCCCCTCACCAATGACACCAGAAATCGGCCCCCTCACCAATGACACCAGAAATCGGCCGCCTCACCAATGACACCAGAAATCGGCCGCCTCACCAAAGACACCAGAAATCAGCCCCCTCACCAATGACACCAGAAATCGGCCGCCTCACCAAAGACACCAGAAATCGGCCCACTCAACAATGACACCTCAAATCGGCCGCCTCACCAAAGACACCAGAAATCGGCCCCCTCACCAATGACACCGGAAATTGGCCCACTCAATAATGACACCAGAAATTGGACCCCCACACACATGACATGAGAAAAGGGTCCCCTCACCAATGACACCAGAAATCGGACAATCCACCAATGACACCAGAAATCGGCCTCCTCACCACGACACCAGAAATCGGCCCCCTCACCAATGACACCAGAAATCTGCCCCCTCACCAATGACACCAGAAATCGGCCCCCTCACCAATGACACCGGAAATCGGCCCCCTCACCAATGACACCAGAAATTGGCCCCCTCACCAATGACACCGGAAATCGGCCCCCTCACCAATGACACCAGAAATTGGCCCCCGCAGCAATGACGCCGGAAATCGGCCCCCTCATCAATGACACCAGAAATCGGTCCCCTCACCAATGCCAGAAATCGTCCCCCTCTCCAATGACGCCATAAATCGGCCCCCTCACCAATGACCACAGAAATCGGCCCCCTCACCAACGACACCAGAAATCGGCCCCCTCACCAACGACACCAGAAATCGGCCCCATCACCAATGACACCAGAAATCGGCCCCCTCACCAACGACACCAGAAATCGGCCCCCTCACCAATGACACCAGAAATCGGACCACTCACCAATGACACCAGAAATCGGCCCACTCACCAATGACACCAGAAAACGGCCCCCTCACCAATGGCACCAGAAATCGGCCCCCTCACCGACACCAGAAATCAGCCCCCTCACCAACGACACCTGAAATCGGCCCCCTCACCAATGACACCGGAAATCGGCCCCCTCACCAATGACTCTGGAAATCGCCCCCCTCACCAATGACACCAGAAATCGGCCCCCTCACCAATGACACCAGAAATCGGCCCACTCACCAATGACACCAGAAATCGGCCGCCTCACCAATGACACCAGAAATCGGCCGCCTCACCAAAGACACCAGAAATCAGCCCCCTCACCAATGACACCAGAAATCGGCCGCCTCACCAAAGACACCAGAAATCGGCCCCCTCAACAATGACACCTCACATCGGCCGGCTCACCAAAGACACCAGAAATCGGCCCCCTCACCAATGACACCGGAAATTGGCCCACTCAATAATGACACCAGAAATTGGACCCCCACACACATGACATGAGAAAAGGGTCCCCTCACCAATGACACCAGAAATCGGACAATCCACCAATGACACCAGAAATCGGCCCCCTCACCAATGACACCAGAAATCGGCCCCCTCAGCAATGACACCAGAAATCGGCCCCCTCACCAATAACATGAGAAATAGGAAGCCTCACCAATGACACCAGATATCGGCCCCCTCACCAATGACACCAGAAATGGGCCCCATCACCAAAGACACCAGAAATCGGCCCCCTCACCAATGACACCAGAAATCGGCCCCCTCACCAATGACACTCAACATGGGCACCTTAATCATGACAACTCAAATCAGCACCCAAACTAATGACACCGAGAATCAGCACCTTAACCAATGACACCCAGAATTGACCCCCTCACTAGTGACACCAGAAATCAATCCCCTCACCAATGACACCAGAAATCGGCCCCCTCACCAATAACACCAGAAATCGGCCCCCTCACCAGTTACACCAGAAACCGGCCCCCTTACCAATGACACCGGAAATCGGCCCACTCAATAATGACACCAGAAATCGGCCCCCTCACCAATGACACCAGAGATCGAACCCCTCACCAATGACACCAGAAATCGGCCTCCTCACCAATGACACCAGAAATCGGCCCCCTCACCCATGACACCAGAGATCGACCCCCTCACCAATGACACCAGAGATCGACCCCCTCACCAATGACACCAGAGATCAACCCCCTCACCAATGACACCAGAGATCGACCCCCTCACCAATGACACCAGAAATCGGCCCCCTCACCAATGACATCAGAAATCGGCTCCCTCACCAATGACAGTCAACATGGGCACCTTAATCATGACAACTCAAATCAGCTCCCAAACTAATGTCACCGATAATCAGCATCTTAACTAATGACACCCAGAATGGACCACCTCACCAATGACACCTGAAATCGGCCCCCTCACCAGTGACACCAGAAATCGACCCCCTCACCAGTGAAACCAGAAATCGGCATCCTCACCAATGACACCAGAAATCGGCCCCCTCGCCAATGACACCGGAAATCGGCCCCCTCACCAATGACACCAGAAATCGGCCCCCTCACCCATGACACCAGAACTCGGCCCTCTCACCGACACCAGAAATCGGTCCCCTCACCAGTGACAGCAGAAATCGGCCCACTCACCAAAGACACCAGAAATCGGCCCACTCACCAATGACACCAGAAATCGGCCCACTCACCAATGACACCAGAAATCGGCCCACTCACCAATGACACCGGAAATCGGCCCACTCAATAATGACACCAGAAATTGGACACCTCACAAATGACATGAGAAATAGACCGCCTCACCAATGACACCAGAAATTGGCCCCCTCACCCATGACACCAGAAATCGGCACCCTCAACAATGACACCGGAAATCTCCCCCCTCACCAGTGACACCAGAAATCGGCCCCCTCAACAGTGACACAAGAAATCGGCCCCCTCACCAGTTACACCGGAAATCGGCCGCCTCACCAGTGACACCGGAAATCGGCACACTCAACAATGACACCAGAAATCGGCCCCCTCACCAATGACACCAGAAATCGGCCCCCTCACCAATGACACCAGAAATCGGCCCCCTCACCAATGACACCAGAAATCGGCCCCCTCACCAATGACACCAGAAGTAGGCCGCCTCACCCATGACACCGGAAATCGGCCCTCTCACCAATGACGCCGGAAATCGGCCCCCTCACCAATGGCACCAGAAATCGGCCCCCTCACCAGTGACACCAGAAATCGGCCCCCTCACCAGTGACACCAGAAATCGGCCCACCTCACCAGTGACACTGGAAATCGGCCCCCTCACCAATGACACCAGAAATCGGCCCACTCAACAATGACACAAGAAATCGGCAGTCTCACCAATGACACCAGAAATCGGCCCACTCACCAATGACACCAGAAGTAGGCCGCCTCACCCATGACACCAGAAATCGGCCCTCTCACCAATGACACCAGAAATCGGCCCCCTCGCCAGTGACACCAGAAATCGGCACCCTCACCAGTGACACCAGAAATCGGCCCCCTCATCAGTGACACCAGAAATCGGTCCCCTCACCAATGACGCCGGAAATTAGCCCCCTCACCAATGACGCCAGAAATCGGCCCCCTCACCAATGACATGAGAAATAGGCCGCCTCACCAACGACACCAAAAATCGGCCCACTAACCAATGACACCACAAATCGGCGCCGTCACCAATGACACCAGAAATAGGCCCCCTCACCAGTGACACCGGAAATCGGCCCCCTCACCAGTGACACCAGAAATCGGCCCCCTCACCAATGCCAGAAATCGTCCCCCTCTCAAATGACGCCAGAAATCGGCCCCCTCACCAATGCCAGAAATCGGCCCCCTTACAAATGCCAGAAATCGGCCCCCTCACCAATTACACTGGAAATCGGCCTCCTCACCAATGACACCAGAAATCGGCCTCATCACCAACGACACCAGAAATCGGCCCCCTCACCCACGACACCAGAAATCGGACCCGTCACCCATGGCACCAGATATCGGTCCCCTCACCAATGCCAGAAATCGGCCCCCTCAAAAACGACTCCTGAAATCGGCCCCCTCACCAATGATGCCAGAAGTCGACCCCCTCACCACTGACACCAGAGCTCGATCTCCTCACCAATGACACAAGAAATAGGCCCCCTCACCAATGACACCAGAAATTGGCCCCCTCACCAATGACACCAGAAATCGGCCCCTTCACCAATGACACCAGAAATCGGCCCCCTTAGCAATGACACCAGAAATTGGCCCCCTCACCAATGACACCAGAAATCGGCCCCCTCACCAATGACACCAGAAATCGGCCCCCTCACCAATGACGCCAGAAATCGGCCCCCTCACCAATGACACCAGAAATCGGCCCCCTCACCAACGACACCAGAAATCGGCCCCCTCACCAACGACACCAGAAATCGGCCCCATCACCAATGACACCAGAAATCGGCCCCCTCACCAACGACACCAGAAATCGGCCCCCTCACCGACACCAGAAATCGGCCCCCTCACCAACGACACCAGAAATCGTCCCCCTCACCAACGACACCAGAAATCGGCAGCCTCACCAGTGACACCAGAAATCAGCCCCCTCACCAATGACACCAGAAATCGGCCCCCTCACCAACGACACCAGAAATCGGCCCCCTCATCGGTGACAACATAAATCGGCGGCTTCACCAATGACACCCGAAATCGGCCACCTCAACAATGACACCAGAAATCGGCCCCCTCACCAATGACACCAGAAATCGGACCACTCACCAATGACACCAAAAATCGGCCCACTCACCAATGACACCAGAAAACGGCCCCCTCACCAATGGCACCAGAAATCGGCCCCCTCACCAATGGCACCAGAAATCGGCCCCCTCACCAACGACACCTGAAATCGGCCCCCTCACCAATGACACCGGAAATCGGCCCCCTCACCAATGACTCTGGAAATCGCCCCCCTCACCAATGACACCAGAAATCGGACCCCTCACCAATGACACCAGAAATCGGCCCACTCACCAATGACACCAGAAATCGCCCCCCTCACCAATGACACCAGAAATCGGCCCCCTCACCAATGACACCAGAAATCGGCCCCCTCACCAATGACACCAGAAATCGGCCCCCTCACCAATGACACCAGAAATCGGCCGCCTCACCAATGACACCAGAAATCGGCCGCCTCACCAAAGACACCAGAAATCAGCCCCCTCACCAATGACACCAGAAATCGGCCGCCTCACCAAAGACACCAGAAATCGGCCCCCTCAACAATGACACCTCAAATCGGCCGCCTCACCAAAGACACCAGAAATCGGCCCCCTCACCAATGACACCGGAAATTGGCCCACTCAATAATGACACCAGAAATTGGACCCCCACACACATGACATGAGAAAAGGGTCCCCTCACCAATGACACCAGAAATCGGACAATCCACCAATGACACCAGAAATCGGCCTCCTCACCACGACACCAGAAATCGGCCCCCTCACCAATGACACCAGAAATCTGCCCCCTCACCAATGACACCAGAAATCGGCCCCCTCACCAATGACACCGGAAATCGGCCCCCTCACCAATGACACCAGAAATTGGCCCCCTCACCAATGACACCGGAAATCGGCCCCCTCACCAATGACACCAGAAATTGGCCCCCGCAGCAATGACGCCGGAAATCGGCCCCCTCATCAATGACACCAGAAATCGGTCCCCTCACCAATGCCAGAAATCGTCCCCCTCTCCAATGACGCCATAAATCGGCCCCCTCACCAATGACCACAGAAATCGGCCCCCTCACCAACGACACCAGAAATCGGACCCGTCACCCATGGCACCAGATATCGGCCCCCTCACCAATGCCAGAAATCGGCCCACTCAGCAATGACACCGGAAATCGGCCTCCTCACCAATGACACCTAAAATCGGCCTCCTCACCAACGACACCAAAAATCGGCCTCCTCACCAACGACACCAGAAATCGGACCCGTCACCAATGACACCAGAAATCGACACCCTCACCAATGCCAGAAATCGGCCCCTCACCAATGACACCAGAAATCAGCCCCCTCACCAACGACACCAGAAATCGGCACCCTCACCAACGACACAAGAAATTCGCCCCCTCACCAACGACACAAGAAATCGGCCCCCTCACCAATGACACCGGAAATCGGCTCCCTCACCAGTGTCACCAGAAATGTGCCCCCTCACCAATGACACCAGAAATGTGCCCCCTCACCAACGACACCTGAAATCTGCCCCCTCACCAATGACACCAGAAATCGGCCCCCTCACCAATGACGCCAGAAATCGGCCCCCTCAAAAACGACACCTGAAATCGACCCCCTCACCAATGATGCCAGAAGTCGACCCCCTCACCAATGACACCAGAAATCGGCCCCCTCACCAATGACACCAGAGATCAACCTCCTCACCAATGACACAAGAAATAGGCCCCCTCACCAATGACACCAGAAATCGGCCCCTCACCAATGACACCAGAAATCAGCCCCCTCACCAACGACACCAGAAATCGGCACCCTCACCAACGACACAAGAAATTGGCCCCCTCACCAACGACACAAGAAATCGGCCCCCTCACCAATGACACCGGAAATCGGCTCCCTCACCAGTGTCACCAGAAATGTGCCCCCTCACCAATGACACCAGAAATCGGCCCCCTCACCAACGACCCCTGAAATCTGCCCCCTCACCAATGACACCAGAAATCGGCCCCCTCACCAATGACGCCAGAAATCGGCCCCCTCAAAAACGACACCTGAAATTCACCCCCTCACCAATGATGCCAGAAGTCGACCCCCTCACCAATGACACCAGAAATCGGCCCCCTCACCAATGACACCAGAGATCAACCTCCTCACCAATGACACACGAAATAGGCCCCCTCACCAATGACACCAGAAATCGGCCCCCTCACCAATGACACCAGAAATCAGCCCCCTCACCAATGACACCAGAGATCGACCCCCTCACCAATGACACCAGAGATCGACCCCCTCACCAATGACACCAGAAATCGGACCCGTCACCCATGGCACCAGATATCTGTCCCCTCACCAATGCCAGAAATCGGCCCCCTCAAAAACGACACCTGAAATCGGCCCCCTCACCAATGATGCCAGAAGTCGACCCCCTCACCACTGACACCAGAGCTCGACCTCCTCACCAATGACACAAGAAATAGGCCCCCTCACCAGTGACACCAGAAATCGGCCCCCTCACCAATGACACCAGAAATCGGCCCCTTCACCAATGACACCAGAAATCGGCCCCCTTAGCAATGACACCAGAAATCGGCCCCCTCACCAATGATACCAGAAATCGGCCCCCAAACCCATGGCACCAGAAATCGGCCCCCAAACCCATGGCACCAGAAATCGGCCCCCAAACCCATGGCACCAGAAATCGGCCCCCTCACCCATGGCACCAGAAATCGGCGCCCTCACCAATGACGCCGGGAATTAGCCCCCTCACCAATGACGCCGGAAATCGGCCCCCTCACCAATGACACTGGAAATCGGCCCCCTCACCAATGACACTGGAAATCGGCCCCCTCACCAGTGACACTGGAAATCGGCCGCCTCACCAGTGACACCAGAAATCGGCCCACTCACCAATGACACCAGAAATCGGCAACCCCACCAACGACACCAGAAATCGGCCCCCTCACCAATGACACCGGAAATCGGCCCCCTCACCAATGCCAGAAATCGGCCCCCTCAGCAATGACACCGGAAATCGGCCTCCTCACCAGTGACACCAGAAATCGGCCTCCTCACCAACGACACCAGAAATCGGCCCGCTCACCAACGACACCAGAAATCGGACCCGTCACCCATGGCACCAGATATCGGTCCCCTCACCAATGCCAGAAATCGGCCCCTCACAAATGACACCAGAAATCAGCCCACTCACCAACGACACCAGAAATCGGCCCCCTCACCAATGACACCAGAAATCGGCCCCCTCACCAATGACACCAGAAATCGGCCCGCTCACCAATGACACCAGAAATCGGCCCCCTCACCAATTATGCCAGAAATCTGCCCCCTCACCCATGACACTGGAAATCGGCCCCCTCACCAGTGAGACTGGAAATTGGCCCCCTCACCAGTGACACTGGAAACCGGCCCCCTCACCAATGACACCGGAAATCGGCCCCCTCACCAGTGACACCGGAAATCGGCCCCCTCACCAGTGACACCGGAAATCGGCCCCCTCACCAATGACACCGGAAATCGGCCCCTCACCAATGACACCAGAAATCGGCCCCCTCACCAATGACACCAGAAATCGGCCCCCTCACCAATGACACCAGAAATCAGCACCCTCAACAATGACACCAGAAATCGGAATCCTCAACAATGACACCAGAAATCCGCCCGCTCACCAATGACACCGGAAATTGGCCCCTCACCAATGGCACCAGAAATCGGCCCCCTCACCAATGACACCAGAAATCGGCCCCCTCACCAATGACACCAGAAATCAGCACCCTCAACAATGACACCAGAAATCGGAATCCTCAACAATGACACCAGAAATCCGCCCGCTCACCAATGACACCGGAAATTGGCCCCTCACCAATGGCACCAGAAATCGGCACCCTCAACAATGACACCAGAAATCATCCCCCCTCGCTAATGAAGTGGGAAATCGGACCCGTCACCAATGACGCAGGAATTCGGCCCCCTCAACAATGACACCAGAAATCGGCCCGCTCACCAATGACACCGGAAATCGGCCCCTAACCAAAGGCACCAGAAATCGGCACCGTCAAAAATGACACCAGAAATCATCCCCCCCCCTCGCTAATGAAGTGGGAAATCGGACCCGTCACCAATGACGCAGGAATTCGGACCCCTCTCCAATGACACCAGAAATCGGCCCCCTCAGCAGTGACACCAGAAATCGGCCCCCTCACCAATGACCATAGAAATCGGCCCCCTCACCAACGACACCAGAAATCGGACCCGTCACCCATGGCACCAGATATCGGCCCCCTCACCAATGCCAGAAATCGGCCCACTCAGGAATGACACCGGAAATCGGCCACCTCACCAATGACACCAGAAATCGGCCTCCTCACCAACGACACCAAAAATCGGCCTCCGCACCAACGACACCAGAAATCGGACCCGTCACCAATGACACCAGAAATCGACACCCTCACCAATGCCAGAAATCGGCCCCTCACCAATGACACCAGAAATCAGCCCCCTCACCAACGACACCAGAAATCGGCACCCTCACCAACGACACAAGAAATTGGCCCCCTCACCAACGACACAAGAAATCGGCCCCCTCACCAATGACACCGGAAATCGGCACCCTCACCAGTGTCACCAGAAATGTGCCCCCTCACCAATGACACCAGAAATGTGCCCCCTCACCAACGACACCTGAAATCTGCCCCCTCACCAATGACACCAGAAATCGGCCCCCTCACCAATGACGCCAGAAATCGGCCCCCTCAAAAACGACACCTGAAATCGACCCCCTCACCAATGATGCCAGAAGTCGACCCCCTCACCAATGACACCAGAAATCGGCCCCCTCACCAATGACACCAGAGATCAACCTCCTCACCAATGACACAAGAAATAGGCCCCCTCACCAATGACACCAGAAATCGGCCCCCTCACCAATGACACCAGAAATCAGCCCCCTCACCAATGACACCAGAGATCGACCCCCTCACCAATGACACCAGAGATCGACCCCCTCACCAATGACACCAGAAATCGGCCCCCTCACCAATGACACCAGAAATCGGCCCCCTCACCAATGACACCAGAAATCGGCCCCCCCACCAATGACACCAGAAATCGGCCCCCCCACCAATGACACCAGAAATCGGCCCACTCACCAGCGACACTGGAAATCGGCCCACTCAATAATGACACCAGAAATCGGCCCCCTCACCAATGACACCAGAAATCGGCCCACTCACCAATGATACCAGAAATCGGCTCCCTCACCAATGACACTCAACAAGGGCACCTTAATCATGACAACTCAAATCAGCACCCAAACTAATGACACCGAGAATCAGCATCTTAACTAATGACACCCAGAATGGACCACCTCACCAGTGACACTGGAAATCGACCACCTCACCAATGACACCAGAAATCCGCCACCTCACCCATGACACCGGAAATCATCCCACTCAATAATGACACCAGAAATCGGCCCACTCACCAATGACACCGGAAATCGGCCCACTCAATAATGACACCAGAAATTGGACACCTCACAAATGACATGAGAAATAGACCGCCTCACCAATGACACCAGAAATTGGCCCCCTCACAAATGACACCAGAAATCGGCCCCCTCACAAATGACACCAGAAATCGGCACGCTCAACAATGACACCGGAAATCGCCCCCCTCACCAGTGACACCAGAAATCGGCCCCCTCACCAGTGACACCGGAAATCGGCCCCCTCACCAGTGACACCGGAAATCGGCCCCCTCACCAGTGACACCGGAAATCGGCCCCCTCACCAGTGACACCAGAAATCGGCCGCCTCACCAGTGACACTGGAAATCGGCCGCCTCACCAGTGACACTGGAAACCGGCCCCCTCACCAATGACACCGGAAATCGGCCCACTCACCAATGACACCAGAAATCGGCCCCCTCACCAATGACACCAGAAATCGGCAGACTCACCAATGACACCAGAAATCGGACCCCTCACAAATGAAGTGGGATATCGGCCCCCTCACCAGTAACACCGGAAATCGGCCCCCTCACCAATGACACCGGAAATCGGCACCCTCACCAGTGACACTGGAAATCGGCCGCCTCACCAGTGACACTGGAAATCGGCCCACTCACCAATGACACCGGAAATCAGCCCCCTCACCAATGACAACGGAAATCGGCCCCCTCACCCATGGCACCAGAAATCGGCCCCCTCACCCATGGCACCAGAAATCGGCCCCCAAACCCATGGCACCAGAAATCGGCCCCCTCACCCATGGCACCAGAAATCGGCGCCCTCACCAATGACGCCGGAAATTAGCCCCCTCACCAATGACGCCGGAAATCGGCCCCCTCACCAATGACACTGGAAATCGGCCCCCTCACCAGTGACACTGGAAATCGGCCGCCTCACCAGTGACACTGGAAATCGGCCCACTCACCAATGACACCAGAAATCGGCCCCCTCAAAAACGACACCTGAAAACGACCCCCTCACCAATGAGGCCAGAAGTCGACCCCCTCACCAATGACACCAGAAATCGGCCCCCTCACCAATGACACCAGAAATCGGCCCCCTCACCAATGACACCAGAAATCGGCCCCCTCACCAATGACGCCAGATATCGGCCCCCTCACCAATGACACCAGAGATCGACCCCCTCACCAATGACACCAGAAATCGGCCCCCTCACCAATGACACCAGAAATCGGACGCCTCACCAATGACACCAGAAATAGGCCCCCTCACCAATGACGCCAGATATCGGCCCCCTCACCAATGACACCGGAAATCGCCCCCCTCACCAGTGACACCAGAAATCGGCCCCCTCACCAGTGACACCGGAAATCGGCCCCCTCACCAGTGACACCGGAAATCGGCCCCCTCACCAGTGACACCAGAAATCGGCCGCCTCACCAGTGACACTCGAAATCGGCCGCCTCACCAGTGACACTGGAAAACGGCCCACTCACCAATGACACCAGAAATCGGCCCCCTCACCAATGACACCAGAAATCGGCAGACTAACCAATGACACCAGAAATCGGACCCCTCACAAATGAAGTGGGATATCGGCCCCCTCACCAGTAACACCGGAAATCGGCCCCCTCACCAATGACACCGGAAAACGGCACCCTCACCAGTGACACTGGAAATCGGCCGCCTCACCAGTGACACTGGAAATCGGCCCACTCACCAATGACACCGGAAATCAGCCCCCTCACCAATGACACCGGAAATCGGCCCCCTCACGCATGGCACCAGAAATCGGCCCCCTCACCCATGGCACCAGAAATCGGCCCCCAAACCCATGGCACCAGAAATCGGCCCCCTCACCCATGGCACCAGAAATCGGCGCCCTCACCAATGACGCCGGAAATTAGCCCCCTCACCAATGACGCCGGAAATCGGCCCCGTCACCAATGACACTGGAAATCGGCCCCCTCACCAATGACACTGGAAATCGGCCCCCTCACCAATGACACTGGAAATCGGCCGCCTCACCAGTGACACTGGAAATCGGCCCACTCACCAATGACACCAGAAATCGGCCCCCTCACCAATGACGCCAGAAATCGGCCCCCTCAAAACCGACACCTGAAATCGACCCCCTCACCAATGATGCCAGAAGTCGACCCCTTCACCAATGACACCAGAAATCGGCCCCCTCACCAATGACACCAGAGATCAACCTCCTCACCAATGACACAAGAAATAGGCCCCCTCACCAATGACACCAGAAATCGGCCCCCTCACCAATGACACCAGAAATCGGCCCCCTCACCAATGACACCAGAGATCGACCCCCTCACCAATGACACCAGAGATCGACCCCCTCACCAATGACACCAGAAATCGGCCCCCTCACCAATGACGCCAGAAATCAGCACCCTCACCAATGACACCAGAAATCGGACGCCTCACCAATGACACCAGAAATCAGCCCCCTCACCAATGACACCAGAAATCAGCCCCCTCACCAATGACACCAGAAATCGGCCCCCTCACCAATGACGCGGGATATCGGCCCCCTCACCAATGACACCAGAAATCGGCCCCCTCACCAATGACACCAGAAATCGGCCCCCTCACCAATGACGCCAGATATCGGCCCCCTCACCAATGACACCAGAAATCGGCCCCCTCACCAATGACACCAGAAATCGGCCCCCTCACCAATGACACCGGAAATCGGCTCCCTCACCAGTGTCACCAGAAATGTGCCCCCTCACCAATGACACCAGAAATCGGCCCCCTCACCAACGACCCCTGAAATCTGCCCCCTCACCAATGACACCAGAAATCGGCCCCCTCACCAATGACGCCAGAAATCGGCCCCCTCAAAAACGACACCTGAAATTCACCCCCTCACCAATGATGCCAGAAGTCGACCCCCTCACCAATGACACCAGAAATCGGCCCCCTCACCAATGACACCAGAGATCAACCTCCTCACCAATGACACACGAAATAGGCCCCCTCACCAATGACACCAGAAATCGGCCCCCTCACCAATGACACCAGAAATCAGCCCCCTCACCAATGACACCAGAGATCGACCCCCTCACCAATGACACCAGAGATCGACCCCCTCACCAATGACACCAGAAATCGGACCCGTCACCCATGGCACCAGATATCTGTCCCCTCACCAATGCCAGAAATCGGCCCCCTCAAAAACGACACCTGAAATCGGCCCCCTCACCAATGATGCCAGAAGTCGACCCCCTCACCACTGACACCAGAGCTCGACCTCCTCACCAATGACACAAGAAATAGGCCCCCTCACCAGTGACACCAGAAATCGGCCCCCTCACCAATGACACCAGAAATCGGCCCCTTCACCAATGACACCAGAAATCGGCCCCCTTAGCAATGACACCAGAAATCGGCCCCCTCACCAATGATACCAGAAATCGGCCCCCAAACCCATGGCACCAGAAATCGGCCCCCAAACCCATGGCACCAGAAATCGGCCCCCAAACCCATGGCACCAGAAATCGGCCCCCTCACCCATGGCACCAGAAATCGGCGCCCTCACCAATGACGCCGGGAATTAGCCCCCTCACCAATGACGCCGGAAATCGGCCCCCTCACCAATGACACTGGAAATCGGCCCCCTCACCAATGACACTGGAAATCGGCCCCCTCACCAGTGACACTGGAAATCGGCCGCCTCACCAGTGACACTGGAAATCGGCCCACTCACCAATGACACCAGAAATCGGCCCCCTCACCAATGACACCAGAAATCGGCAACCCCACCAACGACACCAGAAATCGGCCCCCTCACCAATGACACCGGAAATCGGCCCCCTCACCAATGCCAGAAATCGGGCCCCTCAGCAATGACACCGGAAATCGGCCTCCTCACCAGTGACACCAGAAATCGGCCTCCTCACCAACGACACCAGAAATCGGCCCGCTCACCAACGACACCAGAAATCGGACCCGTCACCCATGGCACCAGATATCGGTCCCCTCACCAATGCCAGAAATCGGCCCCTCACAAATGACACCAGAAATCAGCCCACTCACCAACGACACCAGAAATCGGCCCCCTCACCAATGACACCAGAAATCGGCCCCCTCACCAATGACACCAGAAATCGGCCCGCTCACCAATGACACCAGAAATCGGCCCCCTCACCAATTATGCCAGAAATCTGCCCCCTCACCCATGACACTGGAAATCGGCCCCCTCACCAGTGAGACTGGAAATTGGCCCCCTCACCAGTGACACTGGAAACCGGCCCCCTCACCAATGACACCGGAAATCGGCCCCCTCACCAGTGACACCGGAAATCGGCCCCCTCACCAGTGACACCGGAAATCGGCCCCCTCACCAATGACACCGGAAATCGGCCCCTCACCAATGACACCAGAAATCGGCCCCCTCACCAATGACACCAGAAATCGGCCCCCTCACCAATGACACCAGAAATCAGCACCCTCAACAATGACACCAGAAATCGGAATCCTCAACAATGACACCAGAAATCCGCCCGCTCACCAATGACACCGGAAATTGGCCCCTCACCAATGGCACCAGAAATCGGCCCCCTCACCAATGACACCAGAAATCGGCCCCCTCACCAATGACACCAGAAATCAGCACCCTCAACAATGACACCAGAAATCGGAATCCTCAACAATGACACCAGAAATCCGCCCGCTCACCAATGACACCGGAAATTGGCCCCTCACCAATGGCACCAGAAATCGGCACCCTCAACAATGACACCAGAAATCATCCCCCCTCGCTAATGAAGTGGGAAATCGGACCCGTCACCAATGACGCAGGAATTCGGCCCCCTCAACAATGACACCAGAAATCGGCCCGCTCACCAATGACACCGGAAATCGGCCCCTAACCAAAGGCACCAGAAATCGGCACCGTCAAAAATGACACCAGAAATCATCCCCCCCCCTCGCTAATGAAGTGGGAAATCGGACCCGTCACCAATGACGCAGGAATTCGGACCCCTCTCCAATGACACCAGAAATCGGCCCCCTCAGCAGTGACACCAGAAATCGGCCCCCTCACCAATGACCATAGAAATCGGCCCCCTCACCAACGACACCAGAAATCGGACCCGTCACCCATGGCACCAGATATCGGCCCCCTCACCAATGCCAGAAATCGGCCCACTCAGGAATGACACCGGAAATCGGCCACCTCACCAATGACACCAGAAATCGGCCTCCTCACCAACGACACCAAAAATCGGCCTCCGCACCAACGACACCAGAAATCGGACCCGTCACCAATGACACCAGAAATCGACACCCTCACCAATGCCAGAAATCGGCCCCTCACCAATGACACCAGAAATCAGCCCCCTCACCAACGACACCAGAAATCGGCACCCTCACCAACGACACAAGAAATTGGCCCCCTCACCAACGACACAAGAAATCGGCCCCCTCACCAATGACACCGGAAATCGGCACCCTCACCAGTGTCACCAGAAATGTGCCCCCTCACCAATGACACCAGAAATGTGCCCCCTCACCAACGACACCTGAAATCTGCCCCCTCACCAATGACACCAGAAATCGGCCCCCTCACCAATGACGCCAGAAATCGGCCCCCTCAAAAACGACACCTGAAATCGACCCCCTCACCAATGATGCCAGAAGTCGACCCCCTCACCAATGACACCAGAAATCGGCCCCCTCACCAATGACACCAGAGATCAACCTCCTCACCAATGACACAAGAAATAGGCCCCCTCACCAATGACACCAGAAATCGGCCCCCTCACCAATGACACCAGAAATCAGCCCCCTCACCAATGACACCAGAGATCGACCCCCTCACCAATGACACCAGAGATCGACCCCCTCACCAATGACACCAGAAATCGGCCCCCTCACCAATGACACCAGAAATCGGCCCCCTCACCAATGACACCAGAAATCGGCCCCCCCACCAATGACACCAGAAATCGGCCCCCCCACCAATGACACCAGAAATCGGCCCACTCACCAGCGACACTGGAAATCGGCCCACTCAATAATGACACCAGAAATCGGCCCCCTCACCAATGACACCAGAAATCGGCCCACTCACCAATGATACCAGAAATCGGCTCCCTCACCAATGACACTCAACAAGGGCACCTTAATCATGACAACTCAAATCAGCACCCAAACTAATGACACCGAGAATCAGCATCTTAACTAATGACACCCAGAATGGACCACCTCACCAGTGACACTGGAAATCGACCACCTCACCAATGACACCAGAAATCCGCCACCTCACCCATGACACCGGAAATCATCCCACTCAATAATGACACCAGAAATCGGCCCACTCACCAATGACACCGGAAATCGGCCCACTCAATAATGACACCAGAAATTGGACACCTCACAAATGACATGAGAAATAGACCGCCTCACCAATGACACCAGAAATTGGCCCCCTCACAAATGACACCAGAAATCGGCCCCCTCACAAATGACACCAGAAATCGGCACGCTCAACAATGACACCGGAAATCGCCCCCCTCACCAGTGACACCAGAAATCGGCCCCCTCACCAGTGACACCGGAAATCGGCCCCCTCACCAGTGACACCGGAAATCGGCCCCCTCACCAGTGACACCGGAAATCGGCCCCCTCACCAGTGACACCAGAAATCGGCCGCCTCACCAGTGACACTGGAAATCGGCCGCCTCACCAGTGACACTGGAAACCGGCCCCCTCACCAATGACACCGGAAATCGGCCCACTCACCAATGACACCAGAAATCGGCCCCCTCACCAATGACACCAGAAATCGGCAGACTCACCAATGACACCAGAAATCGGACCCCTCACAAATGAAGTGGGATATCGGCCCCCTCACCAGTAACACCGGAAATCGGCCCCCTCACCAATGACACCGGAAATCGGCACCCTCACCAGTGACACTGGAAATCGGCCGCCTCACCAGTGACACTGGAAATCGGCCCACTCACCAATGACACCGGAAATCAGCCCCCTCACCAATGACAACGGAAATCGGCCCCCTCACCCATGGCACCAGAAATCGGCCCCCTCACCCATGGCACCAGAAATCGGCC
Source organism: Isurus oxyrinchus (assembly GCA_026770705.1). Taxonomy (NCBI): domain Eukaryota; kingdom Metazoa; phylum Chordata; class Chondrichthyes; order Lamniformes; family Lamnidae; genus Isurus; species Isurus oxyrinchus. Next base: position 20,825 of record JANJGN010001258.1, on the reverse strand, counting down.
CCCAAACCCATGGCACCAGAAATCGGCCCCCTCACCCATGGCACCAGAAATCGGCGCCCTCACCAATGACGCCGGAAATTAGCCCCCTCACCAATGACGCCGGAAATCGGCCCCCTCACCAATGACACTGGAAATCGGCCCCCTCACCAGTGACACTGGAAATCGGCCGCCTCACCAGTGACACTGGAAATCGGCCCACTCACCAATGACACCAGAAATCGGCCCCCTCAAAAACGACACCTGAAAACGACCCCCTCACCAATGAGGCCAGAAGTCGACCCCCTCACCAATGACACCAGAAATCGGCCCCCTCACCAATGACACCAGAAATCGGCCCCCTCACCAATGACACCAGAAATCGGCCCCCTCACCAATGACGCCAGATATCGGCCCCCTCACCAATGACACCAGAGATCGACCCCCTCACCAATGACACCAGAAATCGGCCCCCTCACCAATGACACCAGAAATCGGACGCCTCACCAATGACACCAGAAATAGGCCCCCTCACCAATGACGCCAGATATCGGCCCCCTCACCAATGACACCGGAAATCGCCCCCCTCACCAGTGACACCAGAAATCGGCCCCCTCACCAGTGACACCGGAAATCGGCCCCCTCACCAGTGACACCGGAAATCGGCCCCCTCACCAGTGACACCAGAAATCGGCCGCCTCACCAGTGACACTCGAAATCGGCCGCCTCACCAGTGACACTGGAAAACGGCCCACTCACCAATGACACCAGAAATCGGCCCCCTCACCAATGACACCAGAAATCGGCAGACTAACCAATGACACCAGAAATCGGACCCCTCACAAATGAAGTGGGATATCGGCCCCCTCACCAGTAACACCGGAAATCGGCCCCCTCACCAATGACACCGGAAAACGGCACCCTCACCAGTGACACTGGAAATCGGCCGCCTCACCAGTGACACTGGAAATCGGCCCACTCACCAATGACACCGGAAATCAGCCCCCTCACCAATGACACCGGAAATCGGCCCCCTCACGCATGGCACCAGAAATCGGCCCCCTCACCCATGGCACCAGAAATCGGCCCCCAAACCCATGGCACCAGAAATCGGCCCCCTCACCCATGGCACCAGAAATCGGCGCCCTCACCAATGACGCCGGAAATTAGCCCCCTCACCAATGACGCCGGAAATCGGCCCCGTCACCAATGACACTGGAAATCGGCCCCCTCACCAATGACACTGGAAATCGGCCCCCTCACCAATGACACTGGAAATCGGCCGCCTCACCAGTGACACTGGAAATCGGCCCACTCACCAATGACACCAGAAATCGGCCCCCTCACCAATGACGCCAGAAATCGGCCCCCTCAAAACCGACACCTGAAATCGACCCCCTCACCAATGATGCCAGAAGTCGACCCCTTCACCAATGACACCAGAAATCGGCCCCCTCACCAATGACACCAGAGATCAACCTCCTCACCAATGACACAAGAAATAGGCCCCCTCACCAATGACACCAGAAATCGGCCCCCTCACCAATGACACCAGAAATCGGCCCCCTCACCAATGACACCAGAGATCGACCCCCTCACCAATGACACCAGAGATCGACCCCCTCACCAATGACACCAGAAATCGGCCCCCTCACCAATGACGCCAGAAATCAGCACCCTCACCAATGACACCAGAAATCGGACGCCTCACCAATGACACCAGAAATCAGCCCCCTCACCAATGACACCAGAAATCAGCCCCCTCACCAATGACACCAGAAATCGGCCCCCTCACCAATGACGCGGGATATCGGCCCCCTCACCAATGACACCAGAAATCGGCCCCCTCACCAATGACACCAGAAATCGGCCCCCTCACCAATGACGCCAGATATCGGCCCCCTCACCAATGACACCAGAAATCGGCCCCCTCACCAATGACACCAGAAATCGGCCCCCTCACCAATGACACCGGAAATCGGCTCCCTCACCAGTGTCACCAGAAATGTGCCCCCTCACCAATGACACCAGAAATCGGCCCCCTCACCAACGACACCTGAAATCTGCCCCCTCACCAATGACACCAGAAATCGGCCCCCTCACCAATGACGCCAGAAATCGGCCCCCTCAAAAACGACACCTGAAATTCACCCCCTCACCAATGATGCCAGAAGTCGACCCCCTCACCAATGACACCAGAAATCGGCCCCCTCACCAATGACACCAGAGATCAACCTCCTCACCAATGACACACGAAATAGGCCCCCTCACCAATGACACCAGAAATCGGCCCCCTCACCAATGACACCAGAAATCAGCCCCCTCACCAATGACACCAGAGATCGACCCCCTCACCAATGACACCAGAGATCGACCCCCTCACCAATGACACCAGAAATCGGACCCGTCACCCATGGCACCAGATATCTGTCCCCTCACCAATGCCAGAAATCGGCCCCCTCAAAAACGACACCTGAAATCGGCCCCCTCACCAATGATGCCAGAAGTCGACCCCCTCACCACTGACACCAGAGCTCGACCTCCTCACCAATGACACAAGAAATAGGCCCCCTCACCAGTGACACCAGAAATCGGCCCCCTCACCAATGACACCAGAAATCGGCCCCTTCACCAATGACACCAGAAATCGGCCCCCTTAGCAATGACACCAGAAATCGGCCCCCTCACCAATGATACCAGAAATCGGCCCCCAAACCCATGGCACCAGAAATCGGCCCCCAAACCCATGGCACCAGAAATCGGCCCCCAAACCCATGGCACCAGAAATCGGCCCCCTCACCCATGGCACCAGAAATCGGCGCCCTCACCAATGACGCCGGGAATTAGCCCCCTCACCAATGACGCCGGAAATCGGCCCCCTCACCAATGACACTGGAAATCGGCCCCCTCACCAATGACACTGGAAATCGGCCCCCTCACCAGTGACACTGGAAATCGGCCGCCTCACCAGTGACACTGGAAATCGGCCCACTCACCAATGACACCAGAAATCGGCCCCCTCACCAATGACACCAGAAATCGGCAACCCCACCAACGACACCAGAAATCGGCCCCCTCACCAATGACACCGGAAATCGGCCCCCTCACCAATGCCAGAAATCGGGCCCCTCAGCAATGACACCGGAAATCGGCCTCCTCACCAGTGACACCAGAAATCGGCCTCCTCACCAACGACACCAGAAATCGGCCCGCTCACCAACGACACCAGAAATCGGACCCGTCACCCATGGCACCAGATATCGGTCCCCTCACCAATGCCAGAAATCGGCCCCTCACAAATGACACCAGAAATCAGCCCACTCACCAACGACACCAGAAATCGGCCCCCTCACCAATGACACCAGAAATCGGCCCCCTCACCAATGACACCAGAAATCGGCCCGCTCACCAATGACACCAGAAATCGGCCCCCTCACCAATTATGCCAGAAATCTGCCCCCTCACCCATGACACTGGAAATCGGCCCCCTCACCAGTGAGACTGGAAATTGGCCCCCTCACCAGTGACACTGGAAACCGGCCCCCTCACCAATGACACCGGAAATCGGCCCCCTCACCAGTGACACCGGAAATCGGCCCCCTCACCAGTGACACCGGAAATCGGCCCCCTCACCAATGACACCGGAAATCGGCCCCTCACCAATGACACCAGAAATCGGCCCCCTCACCAATGACACCAGAAATCGGCCCCCTCACCAATGACACCAGAAATCAGCACCCTCAACAATGACACCAGAAATCGGAATCCTCAACAATGACACCAGAAATCCGCCCGCTCACCAATGACACCGGAAATTGGCCCCTCACCAATGGCACCAGAAATCGGCCCCCTCACCAATGACACCAGAAATCGGCCCCCTCACCAATGACACCAGAAATCAGCACCCTCAACAATGACACCAGAAATCGGAATCCTCAACAATGACACCAGAAATCCGCCCGCTCACCAATGACACCGGAAATTGGCCCCTCACCAATGGCACCAGAAATCGGCACCCTCAACAATGACACCAGAAATCATCCCCCCTCGCTAATGAAGTGGGAAATCGGACCCGTCACCAATGACGCAGGAATTCGGCCCCCTCAACAATGACACCAGAAATCGGCCCGCTCACCAATGACACCGGAAATCGGCCCCTAACCAAAGGCACCAGAAATCGGCACCGTCAAAAATGACACCAGAAATCATCCCCCCCCCTCGCTAATGAAGTGGGAAATCGGACCCGTCACCAATGACGCAGGAATTCGGACCCCTCTCCAATGACACCAGAAATCGGCCCCCTCAGCAGTGACACCAGAAATCGGCCCCCTCACCAATGACCATAGAAATCGGCCCCCTCACCAACGACACCAGAAATCGGACCCGTCACCCATGGCACCAGATATCGGCCCCCTCACCAATGCCAGAAATCGGCCCACTCAGGAATGACACCGGAAATCGGCCACCTCACCAATGACACCAGAAATCGGCCTCCTCACCAACGACACCAAAAATCGGCCTCCGCACCAACGACACCAGAAATCGGACCCGTCACCAATGACACCAGAAATCGACACCCTCACCAATGCCAGAAATCGGCCCCTCACCAATGACACCAGAAATCAGCCCCCTCACCAACGACACCAGAAATCGGCACCCTCACCAACGACACAAGAAATTGGCCCCCTCACCAACGACACAAGAAATCGGCCCCCTCACCAATGACACCGGAAATCGGCACCCTCACCAGTGTCACCAGAAATGTGCCCCCTCACCAATGACACCAGAAATGTGCCCCCTCACCAACGACACCTGAAATCTGCCCCCTCACCAATGACACCAGAAATCGGCCCCCTCACCAATGACGCCAGAAATCGGCCCCCTCAAAAACGACACCTGAAATCGACCCCCTCACCAATGATGCCAGAAGTCGACCCCCTCACCAATGACACCAGAAATCGGCCCCCTCACCAATGACACCAGAGATCAACCTCCTCACCAATGACACAAGAAATAGGCCCCCTCACCAATGACACCAGAAATCGGCCCCCTCACCAATGACACCAGAAATCAGCCCCCTCACCAATGACACCAGAGATCGACCCCCTCACCAATGACACCAGAGATCGACCCCCTCACCAATGACACCAGAAATCGGCCCCCTCACCAATGACACCAGAAATCGGCCCCCTCACCAATGACACCAGAAATCGGCCCCCCCACCAATGACACCAGAAATCGGCCCCCCCACCAATGACACCAGAAATCGGCCCACTCACCAGCGACACTGGAAATCGGCCCACTCAATAATGACACCAGAAATCGGCCCCCTCACCAATGACACCAGAAATCGGCCCACTCACCAATGATACCAGAAATCGGCTCCCTCACCAATGACACTCAACAAGGGCACCTTAATCATGACAACTCAAATCAGCACCCAAACTAATGACACCGAGAATCAGCATCTTAACTAATGACACCCAGAATGGACCACCTCACCAGTGACACTGGAAATCGACCACCTCACCAATGACACCAGAAATCCGCCACCTCACCCATGACACCGGAAATCATCCCACTCAATAATGACACCAGAAATCGGCCCACTCACCAATGACACCGGAAATCGGCCCACTCAATAATGACACCAGAAATTGGACACCTCACAAATGACATGAGAAATAGACCGCCTCACCAATGACACCAGAAATTGGCCCCCTCACAAATGACACCAGAAATCGGCCCCCTCACAAATGACACCAGAAATCGGCACGCTCAACAATGACACCGGAAATCGCCCCCCCTCACCAGTGACACCAGAAATCGGCCCCCTCACCAGTGACACCGGAAATCGGCCCCCTCACCAGTGACACCGGAAATCGGCCCCCTCACCAGTGACACCGGAAATCGGCCCCCTCACCAGTGACACCAGAAATCGGCCGCCTCACCAGTGACACTGGAAATCGGCCGCCTCACCAGTGACACTGGAAACCGGCCCCCTCACCAATGACACCGGAAATCGGCCCACTCACCAATGACACCAGAAATCGGCCCCCTCACCAATGACACCAGAAATCGGCAGACTCACCAATGACACCAGAAATCGGACCCCTCACAAATGAAGTGGGATATCGGCCCCCTCACCAGTAACACCGGAAATCGGCCCCCTCACCAATGACACCGGAAATCGGCACCCTCACCAGTGACACTGGAAATCGGCCGCCTCACCAGTGACACTGGAAATCGGCCCACTCACCAATGACACCGGAAATCAGCCCCCTCACCAATGACAACGGAAATCGGCCCCCTCACCCATGGCACCAGAAATCGGCCCCCTCACCCATGGCACCAGAAATCGGCCCCCAAACCCATGGCACCAGAAATCGGCCCCCTCACCCATGGCACCAGAAATCGGCGCCCTCACCAATGACGCCGGAAATTAGCCCCCTCACCAATGACGCCGGAAATCGGCCCCCTCACCAATGACACTGGAAATCGGCCCCCTCACCAGTGACACTGGAAATCGGCCGCCTCACCAGTGACACTGGAAATCGGCCCACTCACCAATGACACCAGAAATCGGCCCCCTCAAAAACGACACCTGAAAACGACCCCCTCACCAATGAGGCCAGAAGTCGACCCCCTCACCAATGACACCAGAAATCGGCCCCCTCACCAATGACACCAGAAATCGGCCCCCTCACCAATGACACCAGAAATCGGCCCCCTCACCAATGACGCCAGATATCGGCCCCCTCACCAATGACACCAGAGATCGACCCCCTCACCAATGACACCAGAAATCGGCCCCCTCACCAATGACACCAGAAATCGGACGCCTCACCAATGACACCAGAAATAGGCCCCCTCACCAATGACGCCAGATATCGGCCCCCTCACCAATGACACCGGAAATCGCCCCCCTCACCAGTGACACCAGAAATCGGCCCCCTCACCAGTGACACCGGAAATCGGCCCCCTCACCAGTGACACCGGAAATCGGCCCCCTCACCAGTGACACCAGAAATCGGCCGCCTCACCAGTGACACTCGAAATCGGCCGCCTCACCAGTGACACTGGAAAACGGCCCACTCACCAATGACACCAGAAATCGGCCCCCTCACCAATGACACCAGAAATCGGCAGACTAACCAATGACACCAGAAATCGGACCCCTCACAAATGAAGTGGGATATCGGCCCCCTCACCAGTAACACCGGAAATCGGCCCCCTCACCAATGACACCGGAAAACGGCACCCTCACCAGTGACACTGGAAATCGGCCGCCTCACCAGTGACACTGGAAATCGGCCCACTCACCAATGACACCGGAAATCAGCCCCCTCACCAATGACACCGGAAATCGGCCCCCTCACGCATGGCACCAGAAATCGGCCCCCTCACCCATGGCACCAGAAATCGGCCCCCAAACCCATGGCACCAGAAATCGGCCCCCAAACCCATGGCACCAGAAATCGGCGCCCTCACCAATGACGCCGGAAATTAGCCCCCTCACCAATGACGCCGGAAATCGGCCCCGTCACCAATGACACTGGAAATCGGCCCCCTCACCAATGACACTGGAAATCGGCCCCCTCACCAATGACACTGGAAATCGGCCGCCTCACCAGTGACACTGGAAATCGGCCCACTCACCAATGACACCAGAAATCGGCCCCCTCACCAATGACGCCAGAAATCGGCCCCCTCAAAACCGACACCTGAAATCGACCCCCTCACCAATGATGCCAGAAGTCGACCCCTTCACCAATGACACCAGAAATCGGCCCCCTCACCAATGACACCAGAGATCAACCTCCTCACCAATGACACAAGAAATAGGCCCCCTCACCAATGACACCAGAAATCGGCCCCCTCACCAATGACACCAGAAATCGGCCCCCTCACCAATGACACCAGAGATCGACCCCCTCACCAATGACATCAGAGATCGACCCCCTCACCAATGACACCAGAAATCGGCCCCCTCACCAATGACACCAGAAATCAGCACCCTCACCAATGACACCAGAAATCGGACGCCTCACCAATGACACCAGAAATCAGCCCCCTCACCAATGACACCAGAAATCAGCCCCCTCACCAATGACACCAGAAATCGGCCCCCTCACCAATGACGCGGGATATCGGCCCCCTCACCAATGACACCAGAAATCGGCCCCCTCACCAATGACACCAGAAATCGGCCCCCTCACCAATGACGCCAGATATCGGCCCCCTCACCAATGACACCAGAAATCGGCCCCCTCACCAATGACACCAGAAATCGGCCCCCTCACCAATGACACCAGAAATCGGCCCCCTCACCAATGACGCCAGATATCGGCCCCCTCGCCAATGACACCAGAGATCGACCCCCTCACCAATGACACCAGAAATCGGCCCCCTCACCAATGACACCAGAAATCGGACGCCTCACCAATGACACCAGAAATAGGCCCCCTCACCAATGACGCCAGATATCGGCCCCCTCACCAATGACACCAGAAATCGGCCCCCTCACCAATGACACCAGAAATCGGCCCCCTTAGCAATGACACCAGAAATCGGCCACCTCACCAATGACACCAGAAATCGGCCCCCTCACCAGTGACACCAGAAATCGGCCCCCACCACCAATGACACCAGAAATCGGCCCTCTCATCAGTGACACCAGAAATCGGCCCCCTCACCAATGCCCAGAAATCGGCCCCCTCACCAATGACACCAGAAATCGGCCCTCTCACCAATGACACCAGAAATCAGCACCCTCACCAATGACGCCAGAAATCGGCCCCCTCACCAATGACGCCAAATATCGGCCCCCTCACCAATGACACCAGAAATCGGCCCCCTCACCAGTGACACCAGAAATCGGCCCCCTCACCAATGACGCCAGATATCGGCCCCCTCACCAATGACACCAGAAATCGGCCTCCTCACCAATGACACCAGAACTCGGACCCCTCACCAATGACGCCAGATATCGGCCCCCTCACCAATGACACCAGAGATCGACCCCCTCACCAATGACACCAGAAATCTGCCCCCTCACCAATGACACCAGAAATCGGACGCCTCACCAATGACACCAGAAATAGGCCCCCTCACCAATGAAGCCTGATATCGGCCCCCTCACCAATGACACCAGAAATCGGCCGCCTCACCAACGACACCAGAAATCGGCCCCCTCACCAATGACACCAGAGATCGACCCCCTCACCAAATGACACCAGAAATCAGCCCCCTCACTGACACCAGAACTCGGCCCCCTTCACCAATGACACCAGAAATCGGCTGCTTCACCAATGACACCAGAAATCGGCCCTCTCACCAGTGACACCAGAAATCGGCCCCCTCACCAATGACACCAGAAATCGGCCGCCTCACCAATGACACCAGAAATCGGCCCCCTCACCAGTGACACCAGAAATCGGCCCCCTCACCAGTGACACCAGAAATCGGCCCACTCACCAGTGACACCGGAAATCGGCCCACTCACCAGTGACACCGGAAATCGGCCCACTCACCAGCGACACTGGAAATCGGCCCACTCACCAGCGACACTGGAAATCGGCCCACTCAATAATGACACCAGAAATCGGCCCCCTCACCAATGACACCAGAAATCGGCCCCCTCACCAATGATACCAGAAATCGGCTCCCTCACCAATGACACTCAACATGGGCACCTTAATCATGACAACTCAAATCAGCACCCAAACTAATGACACCGAGAATCAGCATCTTAACTAATGACACCCAGAATGGACCACCTCACCAGTGACACCAGGAATCGGCCCCCCCACCAGTGACACCAGAAATCGGCCCCTCACCCATGACACCAGAAATCGGCCCCCAAACCCATGGCACCAGAAATCGGCCCCCTCACCCATGGCACCAGAAATCGGCGCCCTCACCAATGACGCCGGAAATTAGCCCCCTCACCAATGACGCCGGAAATCGGCCCCCTCACCAATGACACTGGAAATCGGCCCCCTCACCAATGACACTGGAAATCGGCCCCCTCACCAATGACACTGGAAATCGGCCGCCTCACCAGTGACACTGGAAATCGGCCCACTCACCAATGACACCAGAAATCGGCCCCCTCACCAATGACGCCAGAAATCGGCCCCCTCAAAACCGACACCTGAAATCGACCCCCTCACCAATGATGCCAGAAGTCGACCCCTTCACCAATGACACCAGAAATCGGCCCCCTCACCAATGACACCAGAGATCAACCTCCTCACCAATGACACAAGAAATAGGCCCCCTCACCAATGACACCAGAAATCGGCCCCCTCACCAATGACACCAGAAATCGGCCCCCTCACCAATGACACCAGAGATCGACCCCCTCACCAATGACACCAGAGATCGACCCCCTCACCAATGACACCAGAAATCGGCCCCCTCACCAATGACACCAGAAATCAGCACCCTCACCAATGACACCAGAAATCGGACGCCTCACCAATGACACCAGAAATCAGCCCCCTCACCAATGACACCAGAAATCAGCCCCCTCACCAATGACACCAGAAATCGGCCCCCTCACCAATGACGCGGGATATCGGCCCCCTCACCAATGACACCAGAAATCGGCCCCCTCACCAATGACACCAGAAATCGGCCCCCTCACCAATGACGCCAGATATCGGCCCCCTCACCAATGACACCAGAAATCGGCCCCCTCACCAATGACACCAGAAATCGGCCCCCTCACCAATGACACCAGAAATCGGCCCCCTCACCAATGACGCCAGATATCGGCCCCCTCGCCAATGACACCAGAGATCGACCCCCTCACCAATGACACCAGAAATCGGCCCCCTCACCAATGACACCAGAAATCGGACGCCTCACCAATGACACCAGAAATAGGCCCCCTCACCAATGACGCCAGATATCGGCCCCCTCACCAATGACACCAGAAATCGGCCCCCTCACCAATGACACCAGAAATCGGCCCCCTTAGCAATGACACCAGAAATCGGCCACCTCACCAATGACACCAGAAATCGGCCCCCTCACCAGTGACACCAGAAATCGGCCCCCACCACCAATGACACCAGAAATCGGCCCTCTCATCAGTGACACCAGAAATCGGCCCCCTCACCAATGCCCAGAAATCGGCCCCCTCACCAATGACACCAGAAATCGGCCCTCTCACCAATGACACCAGAAATCAGCACCCTCACCAATGACGCCAGAAATCGGCCCCCTCACCAATGACGCCAAATATCGGCCCCCTCACCAATGACACCAGAAATCGGCCCCCTCACCAGTGACACCAGAAATCGGCCCCCTCACCAATGACGCCAGATATCGGCCCCCTCACCAATGACACCAGAAATCGGCCTCCTCACCAATGACACCAGAACTCGGACCCCTCACCAATGACGCCAGATATCGGCCCCCTCACCAATGACACCAGAGATCGACCCCCTCACCAATGACACCAGAAATCTGCCCCCTCACCAATGACACCAGAAATCGGACGCCTCACCAATGACACCAGAAATAGGCCCCCTCACCAATGAAGCCTGATATCGGCCCCCTCACCAATGACACCAGAAATCGGCCGCCTCACCAACGACACCAGAAATCGGCCCCCTCACCAATGACACCAGAGATCGACCCCCTCACCAAATGACACCAGAAATCAGCCCCCTCACTGACACCAGAACTCGGCCCCCTTCACCAATGACACCAGAAATCGGCTGCTTCACCAAAGACACCAGAAATCGGCCCTCTCACCAGTGACACCAGAAATCGGCCCCCTCACCAATGACACCAGAAATCGGCCGCCTCACCAATGACACCAGAAATCGGCCCCCCTCACCAGTGACACCAGAAATCGGCCCCCTCACCAGTGACACCAGAAATCGGCCCACTCACCAGTGACACCGGAAATCGGCCCACTCACCAGTGACACCGGAAATCGGCCCACTCACCAGCGACACTGGAAATCGGCCCACTCACCAGCGACACTGGAAATCGGCCCACTCAATAATGACACCAGAAATCGGCCCCCTCACCAATGACACCAGAAATCGGCCCCCTCACCAATGATACCAGAAATCGGCTCCCTCACCAATGACACTCAACATGGGCACCTTAATCATGACAACTCAAATCAGCACCCAAACTAATGACACCGAGAATCAGCATCTTAACTAATGACACCCAGAATGGACCACCTCACCAGTGACACCAGGAATCGGCCCCCCCCACCAGTGACACCAGAAATCGGCCCCTCACCCATGACACCAGAAATCGGCCCTCTCACCGACACCAGAAATCGGCCCCCTCACCAATGACACCAGAAATCGGCCCCCTCACCAAAGACACCAGAAATCGGCCCCCTCACCAGTGACACCAGAAATCGGCCCCCCCCACCAATGACACCAGAAATCGGCCCTCTCATCAGTGACACCAGAAATCGGCCCCTCACCAATGCCCAGAAATCGGCCCCCTCACCAATGACACCAGAAATCGGCCCTCTCACCAATGACACCAGAAATCAGCACCCTCACCAATGACGCCAGAAATCGGCCCCCTCACCAATGACGCCAAATATCGGCCCCCTCACCAATGACACCAGAAATCGGCCCCCTCACCAATGACACCAGAAATCGGCCCCCTCACCAATGACGCCAGATATCGGCCCCCTCACCAATGACACCAGAAATCGGCCCCCTCACCAATGACACCAGAACTCGGACCCCTCACCAATGACGCCAGATATCGGCCCCCTCACCAATGACACCAGAGATCGACCCCCTCACCAATGACACCAGAAATCTGCCCCCTCACCAATGACACCAGAAATCGGACGCCTCACCAATGACACCAGAAATAGGCCCCCTCACCAATGACGCCTGATATCGGCCCCCTCACCAATGACACCAGAAATCGGCCGCCTCACCAACGACACCAGAAATCGGCCCCCTCACCAATGACACCAGAGATCGACCCCCTCACCAATGACACCAGAAATCAGCCCCCTCACTGACACCAGAACTCGGCCCCCTTCACCAATGACACCAGAAATCGGCCCCCTCACCAATGACACCATAAATCGGCTGCTTCACCAATGACACCAGAAATCGGCCCTCTCACCAGTGACACCAGAAATCGGCCCCCTCACCAATGACACCAGAAATCGGCCGCCTCACCAATGACACCAGAAATCGGCCCCCTCACCAGTGACACCAGAAATCGGCCATCTCACCAACGACACAAGAAATTGGCCCCCTCACCAACGACACAAGAAATTGGCCCCCTCACCAATGACACCGGAAATCGGCCCCCTCACCAATGACACCGGAAATCGGCCCCCTCACCAATGACGCCAGAAATCGGCCCCCTCACCAATGACACCAGAAATCAGCCCCCTCATCAATGACACCAGAAATCGGCCCCCTCATCAATGACACCAGAAATCGGCCCCCTCACCAATGACACCAGAAATCGGCCCCCTCACCAATGACACCAGAAATCGGCCCCCTCACCGACACCAGAAATCGGCCCCTCACCAACGACACCAGAAATCGGCCCCCTCACCAGTGACACCAGAAGTCGGCCCCCTCACCAATGACACCAGAAATCGGCCCCCTCACCAACGACACCAGAAATCGGCCCCCTCACAAACGACACCAGAAATCGGCCCTCTCACCAATGACACCAGAAATCGGCCCCCTCAACAACGACACCAGAAATCGGCCCCCTCACCAACGACACCAGAAATCGGCCCTCTCACCAATGACACCAGAAATCGGCCCCCTCACCAATGACACCAGAAATCGGCCCCCTCACCAATGACACCAGAAATCTGCCGCCTCAACAATGACACCTGGAATCGGCCCAGTCACCAATGACACCAGAAATCGGCCCCCTCACCAATGACGCCAGAAATCGGCCCCCTTACCAATGACACCGGAAATCGGCCACCGCACCAATGACACCAGAAATCGGCCTCCTCACCACGACACCAGCAATCGGCCCCCTCACCAGTGACACCAGAAATCGGCCCCCTCACCAATGACACCAGAAATCGGCCCCCGCACGAATGACACCGGAAATCGGCCCCCTCACCAATGACACCGGAAATCGGCCCCCTCACCATTGACGCCCGAAATTGGCCCCCGCAGCAATGAGGCCGGAAATCGGCCCCCTCATCAATGACACCAGAAATCGGTCCCCTCACCAATGCCAGAAATTGTCCCCCTCACCAGTGACACCGGAAATCGGCCCTTTCACCAGTGACACCAGAAATCGGCCCACTCACCAATGACACCAGAAATCGACCCGCTCACCAATGACACCAGAAATCAGCCCCCTCACTGACACCAGAACTCGGCCCCCTTCACCAATGACACCAGAAATCGGCCCCCTCACCCATGACACCAGAAATCGGCCCGCTCACCAATGACACCGGAAATCGGCCCCCTCAGCAGTGACACCAGAAATCGGCCCCCTCACCCATGACACCAGAAATCAGCACCCTCACCAATGACACCAGAAATCGGCCCCCTCACCAATGCCCAGAAATCGGCCCCCTCACCAATGACACCAGAAATCGGCCCTCTCACCAATGACACCAGAAATCAGCACCCTCACCAATGACACCAGAAATCGGCACCCTCACCAATGACACCAGAAATCGGCCACCTCACCAATAACACCAGAAATCGGCCACCTCACCAATGACACCAGAAATCGGCCGCCTCACCAACGACACCAGAAATCGGCCCCCATACCAACACCAGAAATCGGCCCCCTCACCAACGACACCAGAAATCGGCCCCCATACCAACACCAGAAATCGGCCCCCTCACCAACGACACCAGAAATCGGCCCCCTCACCAACGACACCAGAAATCGGCCGTCTCACCGACACCAGAAATCGGCCCCCTCACCAATGACACCAGAAATCGACCCCCTCACCAATGACACCAGAAATCGGCACCCTCACCAATGACACCAGAAATCGGCCCCCTCACCAATGACACCGGAAAGTGGCCCCCTCACCAATGACGCCAGAAATTGGCCCCCGCAGCAATGACGCCGGAAATTGGCCCTCTCATCAATGTCACCAGAAATCGGTCCCCTCACCAATGCCAGAAATCGCCCCCTCACCAATGACACCAGAAATCGGACCCGTCACCGATGGCACCAGATATCGGCCCGCTCACCAATGCCAGAAATCGGCCCCCTCACCAATGACACCAGATATCGGTCCCCTCACCAATGTCAGAAATCGGCCCCTCACCAATGACACCAGAAATCGGCCTCCTCAGCAACGACACCAGAAATCGGCCCTCTCGCCAATGACACCAGAAATCGGCCCCCTCAACAACGACACCAGAAATCGGCCCTCTCACCAACGACACCAGAAATCGGCCCTCTCACCAATGACACCAGAAATCGGCCCCCTCACCAATGACACCAGAAATCGGCCCCCTCACCAATGACACCAGAAATCTGCCGCCTCAACAATGACACCTGGAATCGGCCCAGTCACCAATGACACCAGAAATCGGCCCCCTCACCAATGACGCCAGAAATCGGCCCCCTTACCAATGACGCCAGAAATCGGCCCCCTCACCACTCACACCAGAAACTGGCCCCCTCACCAATGACACCAGAAATCGGCACCCTTACCACTGACACCAGAAATCGGCCACCTCACCAATGACACTGGAAATCGGCCCCCTCACCAATGACTCCAAAAATCGGCCCCTTCACCAATGACACCAGAAATCAGCCCCCTCAACAACGACACCAGATATTGGCCCTCTCACTGACACCAGAAAGCGGCCACCTCACCAATGACGCCGGAAATCGCCCCCCTCACCAATGACGCCGGAAATCGGCCCCCCTCACCAATGACACCAGAAACAGGCCCCCTCACCAATGACACCAGAAATCGGCCGCCTCACCAGTGACACCAGAAATTGGCCCCCTCAACAACGACACCAGAAATCGGACCCCTCACAAATGAAGTATGAAATCGGCCCCCTCACCAGTGACACCAGAAATCGGTCCCCTCACCTGTGACACCAGAAATCAGCCCCCTCACCAATGACACCAGAAATCGGTTGCCTCACCAATGACACCAGAAATCGGCCGCCTCACCAATGACACCAGAAATCGAACCCTTCACAAATGAAGTGGGAAATTGGCCGCCTCACCAACGACACCAGAAATCGGCCGCTTCTCCAATGATACCGGAAATCGGCCCCCTCACCAATGACACTAGAAATCGGTCCCCTCACCAGTGACACCAGAAATCGGCCACCTCACCAATGACACCGGAAAATGGCCCCTCACCAATGACGCCAGAAATCGGCCCCTTCACCAATGACGCCAGAAATCGGCCCCTTCACCAATGACACCAGAAATCGGCCCCCTCACCAATGACGCCAGAAATTGGCCCCTTCACCAATGACGCCAGAAATCGGCCCCCTCACCAATGACGCCAGAAATTGGCCCCTTCACCAATGATGCCAGAAATCGGCCCCCTCACCAGTGACACCAGAAATCGGCCCCCTCACCAATGACGCCAGAAATCGGCCCCTTCACCAATGACGCCAGAAATCGGCCCCGTCACCAACGACACCAGAAATCGGCCCCCTCACCAATCACACCAGAAATCGGCCCATTCATCAACGACACCAGAAATCGGCCCCCTCACCAATGACACTAGAAATCGGCCTCCTCACCACTGACGCCGGAAATTGGCCCCCTCACCAATGACACCAGAAATCGGGAACCTCAACAACAACACCAGAAATCAGCCCCATCACCAATGTCACCAGAAATCGACCGCCTCACCAACGACACCAGAAATCAGCCCCATCACTAATGACACCCAAAATCAGCCCCATCACTAATGACACCCAAAATCAGCACCCTCACTAATGACACCCAAAATCAGCCCCATCATTAACGACACCCGAAATCAGCCCCATCACTAATGACACCCAAAATCAGCACTATCACTAATGACACCCAAAATCAGCCCCATCACTAATGACACCCAAAATCAGCCCCATCACTAATGACACCCAAAATCAGCACCCTCACTAATGACACCCAAAATCAGCCCCATCACTAATGACACCCAAAATCAGCACCCTCACTAATGACACCCAAAATCAGCCCCATCACTAATGACACCCGAAATCAGCACCCTCACTAATGACACCTGAAATCAGCCCCATCAATAATGACACCCAAAATCAGCACCCTCCCTAATAACACCCAAAATCAGCACCCTCCCTAATGGCACCCAAAATCAGCCCAATCACTAATGACACCCAAAATCAGCCCCATCACTAATGGCACCCAAAATCAGCCCAATCACTAATAACACCCAAAATCAGCCCCATCACTAATGACACCCAAAATCAGCACCCTCACTAATGACACCCCAAAATCTGCCCCATCACTAATGACACCCAAAATCAGCCCCATCACTAATGACACCCAAAATCAGCCCCATCACTAATGACACCCAAAATCAGCCCCATCATTAATGACACCCAAAATCAGCCCCCTCACCAAAGACACCAGAAATCAGCCCCCTCACCAATGACACCCAAAATCAGCCACATCACTAACGACACCCAAAATCAGCACCTTCACTAATAACACCCAAAATCAGCCCCATCACTAATGACACCCAAAATCAGCCCATCATTAGTGACACCCAAAATCAGCACCCTCACTAATAACACCCAAAATCAGCCCCATCACTAATGACACCCAAAATCATCACCCTCACTAATGACACCCAAAATCAGCCCCATCACTAATGACACGCAAAATCAGCCCCATCACTAATGACACCCCGAAATCAGCCCCATCACTAATGACACCCAAACTCAGCACCATCACTAATGACACCCAAAATCAGCCCCATCACTAATGACACCCGAAATCAGCCCCATCACTAATGACACCCAAACTCAGCACCATCACTAATGACACCCAAAAATCAGCCCCATCACTAATGACACCCAAAATCAGCCCCATCACTAATGACACCCAAAATCAGCCCCATCACTAATGACACTCAAAATCAGCCCCATCACTAATGACACCCAAAATCAGCCCCATCACTAATGACACCCAAAATCAGCCCCATCACTAATGACACCCAAAATCAGCCCCATCACTAATGACACCCAAAATCAGCACCCTCACTAATGACACCCAAAATCAGCACCCTCACTAATGTCACCCAAAATCAGCCCCATCACTAATGACACCCAAAATCAGCACCCTCACTAATGACACCCAAAATCAGCCCCATCACTAATGACACCCAAAATCAGCCCCATCACTAATGACACCCAAAATCAGCCCCATCACTAATGACACCCAAAATCAGCACCCTCACTAATAACACCCAAAATCAGCCCCATCACTAATGACACCCAAAATCAGCCCCATCACTAATGACACCCAAAATCAGCCCCATCACTAATGACACCCAAAATCAGCACCCTCACTAATGACACCCAAAATCAACACCCTTTTTAATGGTAAAGGAAACAGCCCCAGCACTGCTGGCACCCAAACACAGCACCCTCTCTTAAGACACCGGAAGTCAGCACCCTGACAAATGACACCCAAGGTCAGCATGCTCACAAATGACACCCATATTTTGCACCCAAATCATCCCCCCTCAGTGATGAAACTCATAGTTGGTATCTTTATGAATGCCCGCTCCACCAACCCCCCAAGACTTGTCCATCTGAAATGGCACCCATGGTTTGGGCCCTTACAAATGGCACCCAGAGGTGTCCGCCGCACAAATGGCAGCCCTTACCTGTCTTCCTGCGCTTGAGCGTGACGTAGGGCAGGAGGTCGTGCCGGGTGATGATGCGCAGGAGCTGCAGCACCTGCCGGAAGTTCGTCTCGTCACAGCGGCCCTGCCGCTCGAGCGCCAGGAAGAAGTCCCGGCCGCTCCGGATCATTCCGCGCTCGTAGTCCTCGATGACATCGACGAAGAGGAAGGAGAGCACCCGCACATCCCGGTGGGTTAGCTGGGCGCCCACAATTTGGAACATCCGGTGCAGAGAGTACAGCCCGTGCTCCCTATTGACCTGCTCCTCTGGCCACTGCTGCCCAGTCCTCTTGGCATCTGCCATCTGGCTTTAGAAAGTGGGTCTGTTCTGATCGTTTGCAGATGAAGGAACACTGGCGATTGGGAGTCACGGTCGACGATTGCAATCGTCCTCTAGATTTGGAGCATTGGTCAGTCGTGGTCTCAAAGGAATTTGGTGGGGTGGGGGTTGAATGGGTGTGGGGAGAAAGATTGCTATCCCAAAAAGATAGCACCAGAAGGAGAGCCTATCCCTTCCTTGTTCCTTTTCATCTTCCTCCCTCCGCTTCCCCTCGCTCCTGCTGGCGTCCTGCCGCCCTTTGCCCTGCAAAGTAGTTCACCAACCACGCCCCACTGGCTGACGAAAAAGATGCTCCTCCAGGGAACCAAGCACTACCTGGCCAGTGGATCGGTCTGTGCAAGTCGAGCTTAGTTCAGTCCGCTGTTGTGCAGTAAACAAAAAAGGCAAAAGGACTTGCGCTGAACGGTTCCGGGCGAATGGCTGAGGCAGTCTTCCTGACGGTGGGATCTGCATGGAGATGGGGGGAGGCTGGGGACGTTGAGGCGGGCGCTTTGTCTGGAGGATCCTTCGGACTGGAAATGCCTAAAATAAAAAAAATCAGCCCTCCGGTTGGGGATAGGTCAAGAACAGGCCGCGGCCCTCCCCCCGCGAAGTATATCTTGGCACCTTCAGCGAAAGAGAAACTCACGGAGCCCTCGGGAGGGGCTGCTGCTCGCTTGGCGATTGCTGGTGGTGGTGGTGGTGGTGGTGGTGGTGGGGGGGGGGGGGGCTCGTGCAGGCAACCAGGCCAAACCGAGGGGCGTGGCGCGGGAGGCCGACTGGGGAAGAGCCGGCAGCCTGCTCGGTCCAAGCGCCGATCTGGTGGCGGAAGGCGCAAGGGGACCGGGAGGAGCCCCGGCTTTGCGACAAGCCCTCCGACCGGGAGCCGGGGGCAACGGCCCAAAATGGGGTCTTGGTTGGGGGTGGGGTTGGTGAGGGGGGGGGTGGGGGGTGGGGCGGTGTGGAGAGCAAACAGAAGGGGGTGGGGGCGGTGTGGAGAGCAAACAGAAGGGGGTGGGTGAGTAGGGGTGGGGGTGTGGGGGGTGGGGGTGCTGGACGACCCCCTGAAGTGGAAGCGAAGTGGGGGCCCCCTTATTCTTCTGGAGGGCAAGGAGTTGGGGTGTGGGGGGGGGGGTGGGGGGGAGGGGAGAACTGGGAGGGGGCTTTGGGAAGCCCTCGGAGCTGGGTCCCGGCCTTCCTGATGATCGTCGGGGTCTGGGTAATCAACCAGGCCAAAGCGGGGTCTTGAGGAAGAGTATTGGGGCAGATATGGGCCAAAAACCTTTTCTATTGGGGAGGGGGTTGGAGTCAATGGGCCACGGCGGCCATCTTGGATTCTGACCCTCCCCCTGAGTGTGGGGGAGGGGCGGGGCGGGGTGCTGATGTTTTGCTCCGTCTCCCCCTCCTCTCTCTCCGTCTCTGTCAGTCCGGCCGCGCAGGGCAGGGGGGTGGGGTTGGGGGGGGGGGGGTGGCCCTTCGCCGCTTCCCTCACAGCAGCAGCAGCAGCAGCAGCCAGAGCCGCCACCACATCACCGCCGCCATCTTGCTCCGCCGGGCCGTTGGAAGGAGGGAGGAGGGCGGGACCTGGGAGGTGGGCGTGGCCGGGGTGGAATGGAGGAGGCGGGGCGGGGCGGGGCGGGGCGGGGCGGGGTGGATGGG